>JAQZBX010030821.1:0-26622 GCA_029593785.1 Cabassous unicinctus | reverse complement strand
GCAATAGAAATATATTAAATTGCAGTTCTGCAGGCTACAACTCTGATGACTGTAAGGGAGATCCCTTCCCCTCCTCCTCCTTGCCTCTGGTATTTGCCCTAAATCCTGGGCTTTTCAATTCCTAAAACAGTTATCACATGGTGGCCTTTCTGAGTCTGTCTGTGTGTCTCCAATTCTTTCCTTCTTAAGAGGACACAAATCATTTTGGATTAGGGCCCAATCTATTCCAGTTTGACTTTATCTTAACAACATCTTCAAAGAACCTATTTCCAAATAAGGTCACATTCACACAACTAGCATTAGAACTTGTTCATGTGTTTTTGAGAGACAAAATTCATCCAATAGCACTGATCCAACATATTGATGTGTTGATGACACTTCACTGACTGTCTCTATTTGTAAATCAGAGGAGGGTTTGTGTTCCTTAAAGTTTTACCTAAGGAGAGAGTCCTGAGGTGCAGGGTGTCCCTGCAGACTCAGTTAACTTCAGGGAATAAGCAGGTTTAGGAATGTGCTACGAGTGATAAGAATTAACGGCATGTGAGATTATTTTCAGCAAATTCAATTTAACAATAATTACTAAGGATACATTTTATAAAAGTTCTAATCTAAGAAGATATATTAAGTAATTCAAATAAAGTCATTCTGAATTGTGACATATTGGATTGGACACAGTTTGTCTGACTTCAATGTGTTAGATACATTTAGCTGCTGCTTCAAACTTTAGAATATCCCAAAAAAATCAGCTAACAGAGCAGATAATGGATCAGCAGATTAATTGGGCAATTACAGGCCATGTATTTGTGTTGGGTGTCTGATAATTGTGTATCTCCATTAAAGTAGAGGCACACTGACAAAATTTCCAAAGACATCCTTTTCCCTTGGCTGCATCCACCTCCCTTACCACCTCCTTCATGAACATTTCATGGCCTAGGTAAAGAAATCCCCTTACTTTGTGAAGTGGGACCCAGGAAGTAGACCATGATATCCTAGGGATCTACCTGCATCCTTCTCACAGAGGAGCCCCAGAGACAGGGAACTCCCCTGGCCCCTTTGACCTTTTCATACAAAAGTTCCTCCCACATGCAAATCATCACTTTGGTCAAGTGAAGAAAGCACAGTACACATGGACTTAAATTCAGGATCCTCCTCAACTCAAAAAACATTGTCTGCAAATCATGGGTTTCATATAAAGGAATATGAAACCCTTGTGGTTCCTCCTCTTTCTGTTGGCAACTCCCAGAGGTGAGTGTATCAGCATTCAGGCCTGAAGGTAATGGGGATGCTGCCTCTGAGCACAGGACCCACTTTTCTCCTTGTCCTCAGGTGTCCTGTCCCAGTTGCAGCTGCAGGAGTCAGGCCCAGGACTGGTGAAGCCCTCTCAGACCCTGTCCCTCACCTGCTGTGTCTCTGGATTCTCCATGACAACCAGTGGTTACTGCTGGCATTGGATCCAACATCCCCCAAGGATGGGGCTACATTGGTTATCTAGAATATGCTATGATGGTAGCACTAACTACAATCCATCCCTCAAGAGCTGACTCTCCACTCAAGAGACACATCCAAGAAACAGTTCTCTGTGCAGCTGAGCTCCATGACTGCTGAGGACACAGCTGTGTATTATTGTGAAAGAGACACAGTGAGGCTAAATCGAAGTGAGCCCAGTCACAAACCTCCCCATGCAGGAGGAGGCTAAGCTTCAGGGGGTGCTTGTGGCCCACCCACAGCAGAGACTCAGTTTCAATGAAGATTTGTGGAAACCACAGATTCCTGTATCAATATACAGTTTCTCCTTCTTGCTTCAAGAATTGAAACCCTAGGGATTCTGCACTATATCTGTTCTAAGTAAGGCCATTAGGTGTCCAAGTTTCAAACAGAGAAAATAAATTTGCAATGATATTCTATATTATATGATATTTTATTCAAACACAAATTATTTTTTGTCATTTTGTTCTTCTGGTTTAGACTGGAAGTATGAAAAACCTTCATTCAACTAACACTGTGACACTCTGCACTTAATTCTCAGAATCTAATTGTCTGTCCTGGCTGTGAGCAGGCAAAATATAATAATAATAATGATAATAATATTGTTGAATTTTCATTATTGTTTAGTCAACATTAGGACACATTATTTTATGGTATAATGATTTTATCTGAATTAAAAATGTAAGGCCCCACTTTTACCAGATTGAGTGTATAATATATATATTGGGCTTAAAATGACAGAATTTTATTCTTTCACAGCTCCAGGGGCCAGAAGTGTGAAATTAAGGTGCTGGAAGGGCCATGCTACATCTGAAATCTACAGAGGAGAGGGCTTCCTTGCATCCTCTAGTGTCTGGTGTTTGCTGGCAGCCCTTGACATGCCTTATCTTGAAGATACAGCCCTCCATCTCTGCTGCCATTGTCACTGGCATTCTCCCTGGTATCAGTCTGTGTGTCCTGATTACCTCTTCTTGTAATGATAACTGTCATATTGGATGAGGGTCACCCTTAATCCAGTGTGGCTTCATCTTAACTAATGACATCTTCAAAAACTGTATTTCCTAAAAATGTCACATTCATGGGATTTGCAAAAGTTCTTTTGAGGAAGACATTTCAACCTGTATATTTATCTCCTTCCTCTCCCAGGCTATTCAGCATTACTGGTTCCCTGGCTTAGCTCCCCACCATCACATTGAGCCCCATGACATCATTGAAAAAGAGCAAAAAGAGGCAAACCGGCTTGGCTCTGGGTGCATCATCCAGGAGCCTCATCTTGCTTTCTCCATCATGGACAGGGCTCATTAAGGCTGTACATGATCCCAATCCACAGTAGGCTGGCCCTTAGTTGTCAGCTCACCTGATGGACTAGGAAAAACCACCTGTATCTCACTGGTTACAGATGATTCATGGAGACAGAGCCTGGCCACATGTCAGGAACCCTGGAAACTCTTCTTGAGCTATCACCTCTAGGGAAGGTGCTGAACTGTCCTGAGAAATTAAAAATAAAAACAGAAATGTGGGACATGGCATGTCTGAACCTTGTTATTTTGCTGATTGATTGACCTTTGCCTCAGGAGGAGCTCAGGCTCTCTTGCCTCTCTTGTGAACCCTGGGGCAGTTTCTGAACTGTCTCTTCATTAAGTTTGTAAACACCCAATGATCTGACAGAGATTCCCTTGAATTCCTGGAGCTACCAAATCAAACCAACATAAAGAAAGAAATAACAAAATACCTCTCCCAGTCTTTGTAAATTGTTTCTGCATTTCATGAATTACTTTTGAAATTTTTATTTTTTTATTTTTTAACTTCATTTTTAGAGAAGTTTTAGGTTTACATTTACAGAAAAATTACACCAAGAGTGTAGGGAATTCTCATATACCCCCACTCACCCAAACACATAATTACCCCTATTATTGCCCTCTTAAATTAGTATGATACATTTGTTAAAGTTAATGAAGCAATATTGAAACATTGCTTCTAACCAATGTCTATAGTTTACATTATGGTTTATACTTTGTGCTGCACAGATCCATAGGACTTGACCAATGAGTAATGTCAGGTGCCTGTCATTGCAGTTATTATACAGAGGAATCTCACCATGAAATAAGCCAGAGACAAAAGGACAAATATTGCATGATCTCACTGATATGAACTAAGGAGAGTGAGCAGACTCATGGAGGTAGAGTCTGGAAGACAGGTTGCTAGAAGATATGAGTTTTGACATTTTAAAAAAGAAAAAGCATGTCCATTGTCAAAAGTTTAGAATGTACAGAAAAGCAAAAATAAGTTAAATATTACCTATATTTTCACCATCACAAGACACCTATATTTGACATGTTTTCATACTTTTAAGTTATACATACACATATTTTTGTATGGTTTCATATTGTATATACATATATTTTTAGCATATTAATTGAGATATAATTTACATGCCATGTAATTCATCCATGTAAACTGTAAAAGCCATTTTTTTTTAGTATATTCACAAGGTTGTACAACCATCACCACAATCTAATTTTAGAATATTTTGGCCCCCTCCCAAAAGAAGCCCTGTATCCATTAGCAGTCACTCCATAATCTCCCCCTCCCCCAGCCTTAGGTAATCATGATTCTACTTTCCTTCTCTATAGATTTCCTATTCTGGACATTTCATACAAATGGAATCACATAATATGTAGTACTTGTGACTGCTGCCTTCTACTTGCCATCTTGTTTCCAAGGTTGAGCCGTATTGGAGCATATATCAGTATTCCAATCCTTTTTATTGCTGAATTGCATTGTATGGATTTACCACATTTTATTTATTTATTTATCAGTTGATGGACATTTAGTTTGTACAGTTTGGCTATTATGAATAATGTTTGCTATGAACATTCATATGTAAGTGTTTGTGTACATATAAGTGTTCATTTCTCTTGGATATAGTGCCATATCACTATATATTTTTATGTTACTATTTTTACTTTAAAATATCATGAATATTTTTCTATCTTCTTAAATATTATTAAAAAATTTCAATAAATAAACTAAATGATTTTTATAGAGCATGTTTATAAGGTGTTGTTTTCTATTCCATTACCCATTGATGGCTGTTTCCAAAAGTTTTGTCATTATAAACAATTTCATAATAAATTTTCTCATAGCTGAATATTTGTGCACATTCATAATGATTTCTTTCTAATAACTTCTTATATGTAGAATTGCTTTTCATATTTTTCAACTTTGTACCAAAGAATAGTTGTAGTATTTTATGTCACCAATATTTTAAAGGCAAATGAAAGGATTTATTTTCCCTTTCAACACTAAGTATATTGACTTTCAGTACTTGTCAATCTTATTGATGGAAATAGTATTTCATTGTTGTTTTCACTTGCATTTTTAGCTACTATTTTATGAAAAATTTCCTTTATCTTTTCTTGAATTTCTTTCTTTTTTTACATTTCTGTTTTAATGATCATGCCTTTTGAAAATTTTACTGCTGTTTCATATATTTCAAATTAGGGAATGTGTTAATATTTAGGTGAAAAAAATCTATCAACAATTAGTAAATTATTCTAGTATCTTTATTTTTTTTTACACTGGATCAAAATGCTATCATTAGGCTCTACTATATTCTCATATTTTCTTTTCCATTTCATTGGACTTTCTGTTTTTTGCCTAAATCAGTATACACATTAATTTTCATAGCTTTTTATTTTCCTCATTTTCTAGAGTAAATATCCCTTTTTACACTTCTTAATAAGCACGACTTGGCTATTTTCATTGATTTATTGTTTCTAACTTAATATTAAAATTATTTGTCAAGCTCCAATTGAGGAAATCATCCTGTGGCTCAGTTTGGAATTATTTTATATTGTAGGTTAATTTGGGATGAAATGGCATGTTTATTTCCAGGCACATAGTATGTGTTTACATTCCTCAAAATCAAAATGGTTTTTACCACATTTCATGAATTCTAGGCAAATAAATATCTTTCAAACAAAGCCATCAAGTCATTGAAGTGTATTAATATCTCATATTTCTATGATTTTTATTATTGTTTTACATGTTCTTATATTTTAAACTATATTGCAAGATATATGTGGAATAAATATTAAATTTTGTAACTTTTATCAATACTTTTACCTTTTATTAATGTGTACATTTTCCATATAATCCAGTTGTTTCTGATATCAGTATTGTTCAATTAGTTTATTTAGGTTCGTTTAATTTCTTTTTCCATTTTTAAAATTTATTGAAGTATATCATTCATACATGAACATACATAAACAATACGTGCATTTTAATAGTTGTGAACTCACAAAACAAACATACATAACATCATACAGGGCTCTCATACTTCATCCTATCACCAATACCTTGCATTGGTGTGAAACAATTTTAACTAATAATTAAAGAGCATCTTAAAAATATTACTACTGATCAAAATATTTCCCCCAACCTTATTATTACCCTATTATTATTTTTATATCATTTATACATGAACATACATAAACAATAAGTGTATAGTAAAAGTTGTGAACTTAAAAAAGCAAGCACTCATGCATCATAAAGTGTTCCCATACATCAACCCTCCACCAACACCTTACATTATCGTGGGATATTTGTTACAAATTATGAAAAAATATTGTCAAAATCTTACTACTAATTGTAGTCCTTATCTTACATTTGGTGTATTTTCTCCCCAACTCCCCCTATTATCATTTTTTGAATATATTTTTATGACAGAACATGTAATCTTACAGAACAATCATGCACATGTGTAGAATTCCCAAACAACACCCGTCCATCAACACACCACACCCTGGTGGAATATCTGTTACAGATTATGAGGTAATATAATCCAATTATTACCAGGTTCACAGCATACCTGTAGGGAGTATGGAAAAGGCAGACCTTTTCCATAATCCCCTATTATCAACACAGTACATCTTTGGCATAGATGCAAGAATATTACATTATTACTGTTAACCACACTCCAGCTGTATTTTTCCCATGCTTCTCCACACTCCCACCACCCTGCAATACTGATGTATGTCTGCTATAGCTCACAAACGACACTCTTGCATCCGTACCATTGATCACTATTCTCATCCACCACTGGGTTTACTGTGCTATCCAGTCTCTAGATTATTCTCTATCTTTCTGTCAATTGACATTTACATCCCTAGACTACCATTTTCAGCCACATTCCCATTTATAAACCAGCTTTTCCTCACTATAATGTGTTACCATCAACTCTGTATATTTCCACACTTTCACAGTAAAGCTAATTAAAATTTCTACATGCATTAAATATCAGTAGTCCATCTCAGTACTCCTCTTATCTACTTTAAGAATCCACCACCTACCACCAGGTCTTGAAGATATTTTCGTACATTTTCTTCTAGAAGTTTTATGGTTCTTGCTTTTATATTTAGGTATTTGATTTATTTTGAGTTAATTTTTGTATAAGGTGTGAGATAGAGGTCCTCTTTCTTTCTTTTGCTATGGATATCCAATTTTCTCAGCATCATTTGTTGAATGGATTCTTCTGCTCGAACAGGGTGGGTTTGACGGGCTAGCGAAAAATAAATTGACCATAGATGTCAGGGTCTGTTTTTTAACCTCAATTCAGTTCCATTGGTCTATGTGTCTATCTTTATGCCAGTACCATGTGTTTTTATCACTGTGGCTTTTAATACAACTTAAAGTATGGAAACGAGAGTCTTCCAACGTCACATTTCCTTTTTAAGATGTTTCTGGCTATTTAGGACCCCTTAGCCTTCCAAATAAATTTCATAATCATGTTTTTCATTTATTTTTAAAATGCTGGTGGAATTTTTATTGGGATTGCATTGAATCTGTATATCAATTTGAGTAGAATTGACATCTTAGTGATAATTAATCTTTCAATTCATGAGGATAGAATATTCTTCCAATTATTTAGGTCTTTTTATTTCTTTTAATAATGAGTTGCCATTGTGGATTGTTCTGAGCAAAATGGAGAAGGCGGCCCCAAAGTGTGCTCCTACATGAATACATCAAAAATGAATACATACATAACTAACTTTTCCAGGGGTTTGTGTGTGTGTGTTCCTCTGGGAGTAGAGACATTTTGACCCTAATTCCCAAATCATATTTGATCATTGTTTACATCACTTACCTGCGCAGCTCCTTCAGGCCATTTCTGGCCTGGAACACGTGTTAGTGTGGTAGGTGAAAGAACTGTGTTCCCTGAGAGCACAGCTGTCACCCTCTTCCCAGGTGAGCCCTAGGGACAGGACCTGTCCTCCCTCCCTTGAAACCTTTATTTAATAATATACCTCACACATGTAAATTGCCATTCATAGAAACAGATGAAATATACCACCCATTTAACTAAATCCAGGGCCTGTTTTGCTCTTTAAAATACTTTCTGGAAATCATGAACCTAATTTTAAGAATGTGCAATGCATGTCATTTTTCCCTTTCTGGTGGCAGCTCCCAGAGATGAGAGTCTAGGGGAGAGAGAGAAAATTCAAATTACTAAAATAAAAACTGAAAATCATATATTACTAACAACTTTACTAAAATAAATAAACTGTTAAAGGAATATTATGAACAACTGTGTGATGAAATTTGAAAAAAAAAATGAAATGGACAAATTTCTAAAAACATCAATTACCAAAACTGAAGAAGAAACCAGAAATCTGAACAGACCTTTAACAAGAGGAAATTGATTCATTAATCACAGCCTTCTCAACAAAATACAGGACCAGCTGGTTCCACTGGTGAATTCTGCCAAACATTTAGAAGACAATTAAAAATCCTTCAAATTCTAGTACACAAAGCAAAACCTATAAAATTGTGTGCTGCAAAGTGTACACCATAATGTAAACTAATGAACATGGTTAGTAACAATGCCTCAATATTTGTTTATCAATTGTAGCAAATGCATCAGACTAATGAAAGATGTCATTAATGGGGGAAATTGTGGGAGGGGAAGTGGTGGGATATATGGGAATCTCCTATATTTTTGCTGTAACATTTATGTAATCTAAAGCTTCTTTAAAAATAAAAAAGAAATTCCCTTACTTTGTGAAGTGGGACCCAGAAAGTAGACCATGATCTCCTAGGGATCTACCTGCATCCTTCTCACAGAGGAGCCCCAGAGACAGGGAACTGCCCTGGCCCCTTTAACCTTTAGATACAAAAGTCCCTCCCACATGCAAATCATCACATTGGTCAAGTGAAGAAAGCACAGCACACATGGACTTAAATTCAGGATCCACCTCAACTCACAAAACATTATCTGCAAATCATGGGCTTCATACAAAGGAATATGAAACCCTTGTGGTTCTTCCTCTTTCTGGTGGCAACTCCCAGAGTTGAGTGTCTCAGGATTCAGACCTGAAGGTAATGGGGATGCTGACCCTGAGCACAGGACTCACTGTTCTCCTTGTCCCCAGGTGTCCTGTCCCAGGTGCAGCTGCAGGAGTCAGGCCCAGGACTGGTGAAGCCCTCCCATACCCTGTTCCTCACCTGCTCTGTTTCTGGATTCTCCCTCACAGCCCATCATTACTGCTGGCATTGGATCCGTCAACCCCCAGAGATGGGGTTGCAGTGGTTGTCAGCAACATGCTCTGATGGTACAAGTTACTACAATCCTTCCCTCTAGAGCCGACTCTCCACTTCAAAAGACACATCCAAGAACCAGTTCTCTGTGCAGCTGAGCTCTGTGGCTGCTGAGGACACAGCTGTGTATTACTGTGCAATAAAACCACAGTGAGGGGAAGTCACTGTGAGCTCAGACACAAACCTTCCCATGCAGGAGGGGACTGAGCTTCAGGGGGTGCTTGTGGCCCACCCACAGCAGAGACTCAGTTCAAGGATGATTTGTGGAAATGACAGATTCCTGTAAAAATACAGGGTTTAAACTTCTTGCTTAAAATCATTGAATCCCTAGGGATTCTCCACTACATCAGTTCTAAGTAAGGCCATTATATTTCCATGTTTCAAACATAGAAAATATATTTGCAATGATATATATTATATGATATTTTATGCACACATATATAAAGCAGTTTTTTCATTCTGTTGTTCTTGATTAGACTGGAAGTATGAAAAAGCCTTCATTAAGTTAACATTCTGACACTGCGCTGATAATTCTCAAGATTTAATTCTATGTTCTGGCTGTGCTCATGCAAAATATAATAATAAAAATAATAATAGTGAATTTGCATGATTGTTTAGTCCACTTTGAGACAAATTATTTTATGATAGAATTATTTTATCGGAATTAATAATTTAAGACCCACTTTCTTTTCCCAGAGTGTGAGTATATATGTTCTTCCTCTCCCAGGCTACTGAGTACTATTGGTTCCCAGGTTCAGCTGACCACCACCACGTAGAACCCTAGAACTTCTGAGCAAAGGAGCAAAAAGAAGAGACAGCCTGACATGGCCCTAGGTGCATTATCCAGGCTCCTCATCTTGTTTACTCCATCATGAGCAGGGCTTATGAAGGCTGTACATGATCCAAATCCAGAGCAGGCTGACCCTGAGATGTCAGCACATCTGATGGACTTGGAAAAACCACCCATTTCTTCCTGGTGAAAGATGCCTCATGGAGTCAGAGCCTTGTCTGTTATCAGGAACCCTGGAACTTCTTCCTGAGCTATCACCTGTGGGGAAGATGCTGAAATGTCCTGAGAGAAAAAAGGAAAAAGAAATATGAGACATGGTGCATGTGAACCCTTGTTTCTTTGGTGATAGTCTGGCCTCTGCCTCAGGAGGGCTCAGGCTCACTTGCCTCACTTGTTCCCTGGAGCTAGATCTGACTGAAAGCTGCACTTTTGCAGTCCCCTGGGTAGGACTGTGCCTCTATGGTGGAGCCAGACCTAGGAGATAGCAGCCCTGCAGGATGAAACTTGAACAGAAATTAGGTAAGACAGCAAGAGAGAGGACAGGAGGGGTCTCTGATCAGTGACCAGCCTCCTCCATTCCTGTACTGAAGGGACCTGATATTCTTTCCATTGAATGAGCTCCAGGATTCCCATGATGTTCATCAGGTGGAGGATTTCCTAGGAGGTATTGTAGAATTACAATTCTGGATTGTATTAGGGGACATGGAGACATGAATATAAAAATATAATAAGCATGGGACTATAATATGATCTGTGAGGAGTCATAGAATTTTCAGAAAGATTGACAGATTCAGTCTTCTCCTCACTGAGTTTCAACCATGGCCTTAGTATTCCTTTACATCGCAAACTCCAAGGTTGTATATTTCAGGCACACTGTGTAATAATGAACAGTCATACAACTGTTGTCAATATGTGTACTGTACACAATCATTTTAATATATTTTCTCTTCCCCATGGTTTTCTCTGACAGTTGGATCAATTTAATTTATTAAATATAAAACCCCTGATGCCAACAAGGATATATGATTTAAGAACCACATGCAAAGTGAGCATTGAGAATCCTGCAGTTGGAAGAGGTACCTGGAGATTTGAGGGCCCTCATGACCTCTAAACACCAGTGTTCAGGGAAGATCTGGATACAGGGAGAAGCTGCACAAACTTATACTGGGAGTAGGAAAATAGAAGAAAAAAACTTTCTTTACAGTTAGAATTGATGATTGACCCTCACAGAAACAAACTGTGCACACTCTTCTGGGAGCTGCATCATCCAATAGTGTTCCCTTTATGCTCAGATGGTGATAATTACATGCACATTACAGGATGCAACCACCTGGGAAAGGTCCCGTGAACCATCCAAGGTTATGCCAGTCCCAGATGCTAAGCTTGGATGTTGACCCAGATGGGTATTCTATGGGACCCCATGTTCTGTACAGTATGTGCTGTCCATTGACCACTGAGCTTGATCATAGCAAGATGTTAGGATGAAAAAATATATGAGCTGATAAAAGAATGTGTTCCTGTGAGAGGAGAGAGAAGGGGAAAACAGGATTTTCCCTATCAATGTGGGTTATCATGATTTCAGAGTTTAATTTGTACAATCAAATCTCTGTATCTGTGGATTTTGAGCTTCTCTGACCTGGAGCAGCCGCTGGGCTACCATTTTATTTTGGGAGCAGAGCACTAGCTTTCTAGTCTTCCTGGTGTACGTATGGAAGAATATTTCATCCCCAGAATGTCACCCATACATGATAAAATGACTTACATGATGAGACTGGTAACATTTTTGCATATATTTAGATGACACTTTGGAGGTCAGTTGATGCTGTAATGAGGTGAGAGTTATGGGAATGTTGAGATGAGCTGAATTTTTGGTTTGTGAGATGCATATATTAAAGAGGACCTTGAGGATGTGATTAATTTAAGGATATTGACATGAATGATTATCCCAGATTATCCAGATGGGCCCTTACTCTAATCACAATTTCCTTTATGAGGAGGGAACTGGGGAAGACACTATTTCAGAAGAAAATACAAATTTATGACTGAAGCAAGATCCTACATTGCTGCATGTGAAAATGGAAAAAGAGAACATGAGCCAAGGAATGGATCTCTGGAATTGGGTAAGGGCAAGAAAAGAGATTTTCCCCTGGAGACTCCAGAGAGAGTGAGACTCCTCGTGAGCTCCTTGCTTTTGCCATAGTGAAACTACTTTAGAATTCTGAGTGCCAGAAAAATAAGAGAATAAATGTGTGTTGTATACTATTGTGGTTATATGTTACAGCAGCTATAAAAATTAATACACAGTGCTTATTGTATTTCAATACATGCTGATTTCCAAACTGCTGTGTCACCATATTAGGAGATTCCATGATTGAAATTAAGATATTTTACTCATGACAATATCAATCCCTCCACCCAAGCAGAGCTGGAAGGTTGGTGTACATGTCTGGGAAAATTAAAATTACTTCCATGCTGACTCCATTTCATGCTGCTGGCAACTGACAAATCAAAATCACACTGGATCACACATGCAAAATCCTTCCTCAGTGAAACTTTCATGAAATCCCTCAACACATGCAATAAAAACTCACCTCATCTCAACATCCCCAAAATATCAAATAATCACACCATCAACTCAAACCACAATTCTCATCTAAATCTCATCAGTGGGATCAATGGCCACAGTGTTAGCCATTTATTTGTCTCAATTTGGAGCCAGAATTATCTCCAAATTTCCCAGGTATTACTATTGGAGGAGATACATCTCCCCACTCCTGACCTGACAGTTCACAAGAAAGACATAACAATACTAAATGTGCATTAACCAATTGACGATCCTTTAATGTATAGAAAAAATAAAGTAACAGTGCTACAAGAATTATTCAAGTATGCAAAGATAGACATTTTCAACAATGTTCTCTCTGTATTCAATAGAAGAAAATCAATGAGACTATAATAGACTTGAATATTATTAAATAGCTTTAACTCCCTAAATTCCTCCAACAAGACAACCACAGCTAACAGCCTGTATTCCCTTCCATCTAATTTGTTTTTAACTGAAGTTGAAATTCTTCTCCTAATTTTACATGTTGTTCATAAAATTAAATTCATATTTCCTTTTTAATATCATGGATATTTTAATTCATGAATACACTGTTATGGAAAATGTATATTGAGCTGAGTATCACATCACAACTTTACAATGCACCTTGACTGTGGAACTGCTTATGATATCTCTACACCAGATTTATTAGGACACTTGCTTCCATGGGGACAGGCATCTCCTCATCCTAAGTAACTTTATTCAAAGCTCAGCCTCTTGCTTGGTCAGGGCAAATATATCTCACTTCACCTGTTAATCCCTATGATTTTTCCAGGATAAGAGCTATATCACATTCACTTCCAAGACCCAATATTTTCATTCTGTCCTAAATGGCTCTTTCTAGACAACTATGAACTTGTGGGAGCAAATAGGCTTTTCATTCTTGTTCACTTTTGATTCCTCAGCAATCAGAAGTTTCTGGCCAAAGAAGGCTCCAAAAATATTAATATTTTTAACTATAATATTAATTCAAGGTAATACCTTTAATATTCACAGAATGATATTGGATGGCTTCAGGGAAAACCAGCAATGATAAACATAAATCTTCAAGCTAAAGCCGTCTCTTCTTCAGAACTATTACCAGTTATATCATGTAAAACTTTCAACAAAATCTGAGAGTAACAGCTGAGGCCTCAGGGCTCCTTAAAGAATCTCTGTTTAAATCATGATGAACTATGACAGTGACCACTTGCTAGGTCAAAGGATTTCCTCACATTCACTCCCAACAAGGGTTTCCTCATGCAGGCTGTTTTGTCTGAGGCCAAAAGAATGATTTTAATCAAGAAAAGACTTTCACATTTGAGGTTTATTTCTCAGTTCCCCAATCTTGATACCCAGTACATTGTTGCAGGTTGTAAATCTCCTCTTAAGTTACCTAACAAGTTTCAGTTTTGCTGTATGTGTTAGCATTGATATTATCACATGGAGAATTGATGTCCTCCAATGACCCATCTCTTTTGAAAACACCTTACCAATAACTCTTTGGGTCATTCAAAAATAAATTACTGGTTCTTAAATTCTTGCCTCATTGTGCAACTCCGAGACATGCAACAACATAAGAGTGCTATTTGTTGTATTCTGTACCCTAAAATTGATATGTTGAATTCTCCCAGGACAACAATGTGAGATATTATTTGAAAACAGCCCAATTGCAGATGGAATTAATTATGTTAAAATGAGGTAACACTGTTGTAGGTTTGTCTCTACATACATTGGTGCTGTTACCCTTATAAAAAAGAGAGAGTATATACAGACAACCATAGGGAGGATAAAGCCACGTGTGGACAGAGGTGGTGATGAGAAGTGCTGCATCTACAAGTCATGGAACGTCAAGTATTTTCAAGACACCACCAGAAGCTGGGAAGAGTAAGGAAGTTTTCTCCCCTATACATTTCAGAGGGATTACCAACACTTTTGTTTCAGAATTCTAATTTCCAGAACTGTAATGCCATCAATTTATGTTTTTTAAACCATCAAGATCATGTTAGTTTGCACCAATAGACCTATGAATCTAATACAAGGAGTCCTGTAAGATATAGGTGTGCTGTAATGAACCTAAGTCACCAGACCCACATGTTAAGATTGATTGGACATTGTCCTTTCAAAATAAAGTATCTATCTGGGATTACCATCTGTTTAATGTTGAAATATGTTCACAATTTAGACTTGTTATTATATTCAATACACATTTCTGTGTGTGTGAATCTATTGGAAATTGGATCTCAAGAAGAAATTATTTTGTGTTAAGGTGTGGCCCAACTTCGTCCAGTTAGGTCATTATCCAGATTAATGGTGGACTATAAAGGGAATAAAAATGGAAGCAGGAAGTCACCACAAACATGGATCAGAAAGCATAGCACATCAGTGTGTATTATGAGATAAACCAAAGGAACCCAATATTTGCTATCTACTGCCCAAAATTCTACTAACCCTAGTGATAGCAAGATTCTAGTCTCTGAAACTATGATACAAAAACTCTCATTGTTTAAATCAAATCATTTTGTTATATTTTTTCATAGCAATGTGGTAAACCAAGATATATGTTCTTACCAGAAAGGGGTGCTGCTGTTATATATACCTAAAAATGTGGAAAATGCTTTGGAATTGTTTAATGCTTAGAGTCTGGAAGAATTGTAAGGCACTTGAGAGAAAAGTCATATTTGGCTTTGAAGAGGCTATTAGAAATTTGGATATCAAGCTTATGTGCAAGGAAGACTTAAAAAATTATTAATGTGTTATTGGAAACTAGAGGAAAGGAAATTCTTGTTTTCAAGTAGCACATAACTTGGTCGAGTTATGTCTCAGTATTGGATAGAAAGTGGAATGCAAAAGTGATAAACTTAGATATTTAGATGAGATGGATTCTCTTGAGGGCTCTAGAGATATCCAGAAACTAAAAACCTGGAAGACAGTTCAGGATTCAGCACCCTGTCAATGGGCCTTACTTTGGAATTTATGCTTCCCAGTGTAACAATTAGACTCATTATAGCTTCTCTACACATGACTTTTCTGCTACCTTTATTTGAACCCATAATTAGCACTATACTTGATAAATATATGTCCAAGAGATTTAAATCTTTGGTCCATCCATGGCCCAGTTAAGCCCTGAATTTCAACAGAGCTGCAACACCTACTGTCCAGTTCATTGGACTCACCCAGGATTACTAACAAGGAGATGATAATGGATAACATCCATCCCAAGGAACAGAGAGTGTCTGCAACTGCAAGCAAGATAGCTCCATCCATCTGCCCTATGGGATCAAAGCCCCCCTCTCAATTAGATGCAGAGTGGGCATCACCATCCCCAAATCCTCAAGATTGTGAAGTGAATAATGGACTAAAGTAGACTTATTATTCTTCTTCTATAGACTTATTATTATTCTAGCAATGGAAGAACTCTTATCATTGATGTAAAGGCAGTGACCACCAGAGGCTCTGAGGGATGGGAGAGGGAAGAATAGGTGTAATATGGGGGGCATTTTTGGAACATTGGTTTTGAGCCATATGGGAATCTAGGGAAAATTCCTTTCCATCTGTGTACCTGTGAGACCTAGAATACAATTTCCAAGATATGATGGTGGGACTAACATAGGATAGCTATAACCATTCTAGAAGTGAAAAATTGGAATGTAAACAGTTCTGACTAGTCCCAGCAAAGTGTGAAACTCATAAGAGTAAACTCCATTTGATTTCAAGGTCTGAGGAAAAACCATTGATTTAGACTTTAGCCTCTTGGAAGATAATACTGTTCAAGGGCTTGTGCAGTGGTCATGCTCTCCCTGAATGCTGGGGCCTAGAGCCAAATCTCTCTAAGCATTGGAGAGGGGGACCCACTCTGCCAAACCCATACAATCATCTTTCTGTCTTGTCCTGAGGAGATGTCTTCAGTTCAGACTTCTGCTCCCATGTTTCTTTTCTTTCTTCTTTGTCTATTTACATCCAGTTTGGTGGTGCTTCTGCTCATTCAAAATTCTGAATAACCTTGTGGATTTGCCATTCAATATGAGGGGTTCTAAGACACCCAAGACAAAATGATTTTCCACAGGTACTTCCTGGAAAATATATTTCCAAACCTAACTTCCTCTGAAATGGCTGACTGGATTCATGAGTCCTATATCTATTCCCCTTAGAAAAGGTTGGTTCAGTTAAACTATCACAGAAGTCTCCAGGGAGCTTAGGGAGGGCCCTGAGTTACTTCTGACCCTATTCTCAGAGCTGAAAATTTGGACAGACTATGAACTTTCCAAATTTTTAATTGCTGGTTCTTTTATGTTTTAAAGTTCAATGCTCAGTTTATTTATTATTCTCACATTATACAATAAGCTGCAAGGAGATACTAGTATGGAAATCTCCCCAGATAAATATTCAAGTTCATTTTCCACTGGTACTAATTCTGCCTTACATTGAATATCAGAAACACTTCCAACATGTTTTCTGCCTTTTTATAACAAGGATCAAATTTCTTCCACTTTCAATAACACATTCATTATTTTCTTCTGTCTTCACTCTAACGTTAGTATCCATAGTTTTACTTACATCCTGCCCCATCCACAAAGATGGTAGAAACGTTCTCTACTTCTATGACATGTCTGAGACTTGCCAGGAAATGTTTTTTATATCAAAAGCAATCTAAACACTTTCTCTGAAAAACCTTAAAATTCTTCTTCCTCTATCCAGTAACCAACTCCAAGACTCTTACATATATTAGGTATTTGTTATAGCAGCATGCCAATTTCTGGTACAAAGAGATGTCATTGTTTGTCAGACTGCTATGTCAAGTGCCACACACAGGTTGGCATAAAATCAGGAATATATTTGTTCACAGTTTCAGAGGCCAGAAGTTCAACATGAAGACATCAACAAGACCATTTATTCTCCCTGTTGTTTGTAGCATTCTTCTGCTGGCGTGCCACAATCCTTTGGGCTCATTGGCTTGCATCTCTGCCTCCCCTTACATTGCAATCCTACTTTCCTTGTATCTGCTTTTCAGTTTCTATTGATTTCCAGCTTCTAGATCTTCTCACTGTATCTGAATTTCCTGTCTTAATAAGACCTCCAGCCATATGGATCAATATTTTCCTTCATTCAGTTGGACCACACCTAAAAGGATCTTAGAAGACCCTAATCTCAAATTATTCCATGATTTATAGGATAACATATCTTCAAAGTGTGAATTAGGAATGCCTTCACATCACAGGATCTTTAATTAAGATTATGCAGACATGTTTGTTGGCATACATGATTCAATCCACCACAGGTACATTATATAAATTCTGTGTTAACTCCTGATTATTACTGTAATTTGCATCTCTGTCATAGATATCTTTGTCTATTTCCTCTCTTCTTCCATCATTCCACTCATTCCACAAATGAGTCACCCAGGTCCAGGTTCACAGTGAAGGATCAATGAGATTCTACTGTTTGTAGTGAATCACTTTTCTTTCATTTTGCCCACATTAGGATCAACCACCATTCTCCCATCTCAATAAGGAATTAGTTATTTGTATTTTCTTAAATTCTATCTTCTTCCCTCTACCATGGCCCTGGTGCATCATATTTCCTTCCTCCCATAATGACAAGGAGACAATTCATTCAATCAGTCAATCACTCAGTCATTCCCTCTCCAGTACACTCGTCCCTATCTGATATGGCCACTGTTTAAAAATTACATAAAATGTTGAAAATGCAGATAACTTTAACAAATATCCCTCATAACTCTGTGAAGTATTTAGGGTAATTATCTCCTTTATGCAGATGAATAAACTAGAGTGTATGTAGCAGGAAAACTATGCAGGGTCCCAGAGGACTGAAGTCTTGATACTCTGAGCTGGTGTTTTGTTCTTAATCACCACCATCTTATTTAAACTGAGATAGAGGAAAGTTGGAAAATCTTATTGACAAAGAGCAGTCCTGCTCCCAATGAAAGTTTCAGCAAAGATCCTACCAACTGTGTAGTCATTCCAAATTATGTTTTTCCAGGGTGTCTGGTAGTCTCTCTATTCCTAGGAACACTTATCTTTGCAATAAGGGAGACAAGAAATATTAACATGAAGGACAGTTCATGATATTGTCATTGGTAGTCAAACAGATTCTTTATGCACACCTTGGGAACATTCTTTTCCTGATTCCCATAATGCACTGGGAGTGGAACATAAAGACACCTTTAGGTGACCACAAACTGAGCTTCAAGGGACAAAATGACAACCTATTTCTGAACTTTTGAAATGTCCTACTTCAGCCCTGACTAGGTGTGATACCTGTATTTGCTTTCACACTCAACCCACACTGCTTTTGCCGAGGCAGTAGTGGATAAAATCCTTAAGTAATGTTCAGGCTACAGTCAGATGTCTCTGTACTCTGTGAAAGTTACTTTTTAATTTGCTTATCAGATTTAATTGCTCTTGAGGGCATATTTTGGGATAATTTAGATTAAGTGAATAACGATACTTTATTGACACTTGTCCTCCCTTCAAATTGGAAAATATCAACTCTATTTCTTGGTAAAACTCATAATGTTCCAGTCAATAACATCTAGTAGGAATATTTAATCAAAGTGTTTTCTTTCCTGTAAATATAAGAATGCTCAATAAAATCTACCCCAATATTACCTTTTCTAAGATTTTGAAATAGTAATTGAGACAAGAACATGTGAAAAGTAGTTGTAGCTGAGCCTTTTTGAGAGCAGTGCTGAAAAAGCCCAGGGATATTGCCTCTGACCCATGTGCATGTTCAATAAACTCACCATCACTTTAGTCATGTTTTTCTGCTGCTGACAACCAAAATCATCAGAAATAGAGTCAAAGTATATACTACATTCCTTAAAATTACTGCAGGGCTATGTTATCACAACAGCATGTTGAGGTAGACAATGATCTTATTTGGTGGAAGCAGTTCAAAATGAATAACTACCATAGTCAAACAGCTGAGAAGGATCAGTTTGGAGGAGCACACACCAATTCAAGTACTATTTCTGTAGGATATGCAACTCAAGGTTGAGAGAGAAAAAGTTGTCAGCCAATATTCCCCTGAGAATCCTCCATGACAGATGTCCAACATTTTACTGGGTCATGGGATGAGAAAATGAAAGGCAGGCATGCCGTCATCTCCCTATCAGAAAGGATGACTGGGCACAATGACAAGGATGGAGACAGATGGACTTTTCCTGCAGGAATGTTAACACTTTTGGGTTTATGCTCAGGGAAACATGTTGGGGACTACAGAGTGTAGTACAGGTTTCATTTAACAGCAAATATGAATGATTTACGGATTTACTCTATACCATTATAACAGTTTCCTTCCTCTTTGCATCTGTCAAAAAAATATAGAATGGAAGATTCTGAATAAACCTTCTGGTCTACACACAAGAGCACACCTCTCTGCCTCTGAATGTAAGAGTAAGTTCTGTCTGTCTTGTTCTCTAGACACACTCCATGATAACAGGAAAAACAAAGGTGAAAGTACCTGAAGAAGACATCTAAAAGAGAATCCTACAAGGCATCTCTGAGAAACTTGCATCTCAAGAGCCCTGGTTCTGAAATGGATGGAGTATCAACCTCTGGAGATCAGGAAATGGGAGCCCATAACTAATGGCTCAATGTCCCTCCAACTCAGACATGTCCGTTACAGTGTCCTATAATTGGAGTCAATGGGATCCGAACTATGTAAGGAGAAAGCAAATCTCCTGAAACTCTGCCTTCTTTCTAGGATGAAAAGCTGAATGCTTGGTCTTTATCCATGATTCCTAGGCTCCACCATGTACAGGCTTTGCTCATTTCCTGATGCTGACCATCCCTTCCTGTGAATTCTCTGGGCTGGAAATCCCACAGGGATAAAAACACTTCTCATCCTGAACATGTTTCTCCTTCTTGTGCTATCTCTTCAGGGACTCTGACCCAGGTCACCCAAAATAATTCTGGTTTTGGGTTCACAAAATTCACAGAAGCCCTTATGCTGACTTCCACCTGCACTGACTTCTCACTGAGAACTTCTGGAATGGGTGTTGCTTGAAGCCATTCACCACCAGGGAAGGCCCTGGAGGGGCTTGCAAACATGTGGTGGGATGATGATAAGTTATATGCATAATTCATGAAAAAATAGGTCACAATCTTCAAGGACACCCCAAGAAACCAGGTATTCATAGCAATGACCAACATGGACCCTTTATACATGGCCACATATTGCTGTGAATGGTGAGTACAGAGGCATAGCCAAGGGGTCATTTTGTACAAAAACAATGGCTGATTCTCAGCAGTACCCTGACCCCTTTAGAAAAAGAGTGTTCAATAGAGATGGCATTTCCTGTCATTCTCCAGGTTTGACTGTTCCCATCCAGCAGCCTCCAAGCCTAGGCTTCCTTTCTCTTTCTTTCTTAGAAGAACCATGCCCCAATGTGAGTTCATAAATATAAGATCCAGATTCTCTTTTATAAAGACTCAACTTGACAGGGCACAAATGCATCAGGATAATAGATCATGTTTATGGTGCAGCCAATTATTAATTGGACTCATATCCTTCAAAGTGGCAGAATACAAATAAACACATTTGTGGTGGTTTGGAACTCTAAGTACCCCAGAAAATCATATGCTTTAAGCAAATCCATTCCTGTGGTTATGGACTCATTTTAAGTAGGGTATTTTGGTCAGTCTATTTAAGTTATGGTCTGATCCACTTCATTCAGAGTTGGTTTTAATATTCTAAATGGAGTCCTTTATAAGAGAATGCAATTCAGACAAAGAGAGAGAATCCCATGGAGTCAAGAAGCTGAAGCAAAGAAATCTGGAACAGGAGGGCAAGACCAGCGGATGCTGCCATGTGACTTGCCATGTGACAGAGGAATCCAGGATTGCTGGCAGACAGACTTCAAGAAGAACACATCATCTTGAAGAAGCCTTAACTTAGGTATTTTCAAAGTCTCAAAACTGTAAACTGGTAAAATAATAAATTCCCATTTTTAAAAGTCAATCAATTTCCTTGTATAATCATTTCAGCAGCATAGCAACTAGAACAATAATGTATGTATTTATCAAAATTTTTGATGCAAATTTGCGGAAACACCAGGAGATAAGATAGCATGAATAATTCCAGAAATATGGGGACTAATTTCCTTTGTATTGAAGAAAGAGAAACATACTACAAAAGTTTCAAAAATAATTTGTAAAGCAATATTAAATTCTTCTAATCATGGAATTTTTACAGTAGTGATGCAAAAAAATGAAGCTTCATGTCTTTCACATGTTAGTTGTGAGCATAAATTTTGGGACCAGCAGATAATTATAATTCCATGGTGCCCATAGGTAACCAAGAAATGAAACATAAAGCCAGGGAAGGTAGCCTCCTATACTTGACACCAAGGAAGAAAACATTTAATCAGGTGAACAATAAGGCAAAATCCCTACAGCAAAGCATTTCTCTTGGAATCTTAATCTCAAGATTTATAAAAAAATAAGTGTCCTTAATTTTAGGAAAAACCTCTCATGGAAAAGAATGATCACACTGTAAAGTAAAAAAAAAAAAAAAAAAATTTAAAAAACCCCACCATTAATCTAACAGAGATCAATGAGTGAATAGACAGCGCTGTGAGAAACAAGGAAAATGGATATCTTTGGGGGAGTTTGCAAAGTATATATGTTGAAATTCAAACAACAATCATGAAATAAAAAGTTATGTTTGACAAATCAGGACTCATGACAAAAATAGACATAATAAATTGTATATCACCTAATTTAAAAATATTTGTCTGCCCTGCAACAGTCAAGAAAATGAAATGCATAACTACAGAAAAGGAGAATATCTTTTGAAATACCATATCCACCAATTGACTTGCAGTACAAATGTATAGAGAACACTCAAATCGCATCATGACGAAAACAAGCCATGCAATTATAAAACAGGTAAAGACTCAAAGACTGGTACACACATTCTATATACAAGATGTATAGATAGCAAATAAGCAGATAGAATGGAAAATATCATTTTTCATGCAAAATGCAAGTGCAGTTGCTTGGAGCTATGAATCCCAGAAATACACATTCTTAATTCCAATCCTTTCCTGTGGGTGTAAATTCATTTGGTATTGGACTTAAAAAAATTTTAAGTCAGTTTTATTGATACATATTAAATAAAGTATACAACCTATCCAATGTGTACAATCAATGGCATTTGGTATATTCACATAGTTGGGCATTTGTCAATTCAATCACAATAGAGTATTTTGTTTATTCCACTATTAATAGTAATAATAAACAAAAAACCAGACAAATAACTGTACCCCTTAATATTCACCTCTCAATCTCTTTAAGCTTCCCCTGCAATACATAGCTGCTATTTCATTTCCATCTCTCTAATTTATTTTTTACATTCATATTTTTCTCTTATTAAGCATTGTTTTCAATTTTATTGATACATATTAATAAAGCACAAATTCATCCAAAGAGTACAATCAGTGGTGTTCAATGTATAGCACAAGTTTTTGCATTCATCACCCAAATCACTCCCAAAGCACTTTCATTATTCCAATAATAAACAACAAACAAACAATACTCATCACTCTCAATCTCTCTATGCCTTGCCTGGCATACATAGCTGCTATTCTTTTTCCTTTTCTCTAGTATATTTGTATTTAAAATTGGATGAGGTTACTTCAGTTAAGTTATGGACCCATTGAATCAAGATCAGCCTTAATGTTATTACTAGAAAGTGTATAAGCAGAAAAAAAGTCACAAGGAACAATCAGAAGCTGAAAGTCATTGGAACCTAGAAAAGTTGGCAGAAGACCTGAGAGGCTGTCCTGTGCATTGCCATGTGACAGAAAAGCCAAGGATCAAGGATTCCTGGCAGCCAGCCCAGAACACCACAGTATTCTGTGAGGAAGCATCACCTGATGACACTTTATTTGTAACTTCTCCTAGCCTCAGAACCATGAGTCAATATATTCCCATTGTTTAAAACAACACATTTAATGGTATTTTATTTAATAGCCAGGAAACTGAAACAATTTAAAATCACAATGAGATACCACTTAACCTATTAAAATGGTTAAAATATTAAAAGAAATATTGACTGTTTTAGTTTCTTTTCCTGTTTAAAACAGATACCATGAATTCATATGGCTAAAGCAATGAAAATTTATTCACTTATGTTTGGAGCCTGTGAAAATGTCCAAATCAAGGCATCATCAACATGATGCTTTCTTCTCAAAGACCAGCTGCTGTGGACTCTTGGCTTCTCTGCCACATGGAAAGGAACATTGTATCATCTTCTGGTCTCTCCCTTTTTATCTGGGTTTCCTTGCTTGCAGCTTCTTCATGCCATGCCATTCTCCCTCTCTCTCTGTATGCATTCTGTTTAAAAAAGGACTCCAATAAGGATTAAGTCCCATCCTGAATAAGGTGAGTCACACCTTAACTGAAGTGGCATCATCAAATGATCCTACTTGCAATGAAAGTAGAAAGTATCCTATACCTTCTACCCACATGAATAGAATCCATTTAATCTAATTACCCCATGTTTTTCTGGGGTATATACAGCTTCAAACCACCACACTGTCCATATTTAGTGTTAAGATGCATCTGAAGCAGCTGGAATTTCATATATTGCTTGTGGGAACAGAAAATTAAACAGCTACTCTTGACAATGACTTGCCAGTTTCTTATAAAGCTAAACTCAGACTTACCACATGACCTAGCCATCCCATTCTAGAGTGTTTATTCTAGAGAAATGGAAACTTACATTTACACCAAAATTTTTCCTCAAATATTTATAGCAACTTTCTGTGCATATTATAGAAGCTAGAAACAACCAAATGTCTTTCAAATGTGAATGGATAAACAATCTGAGGTTTATCCACATAATGAAACTCTATACGGTGAGGGATAAAACATATGGTTGGTAGACACATAAGTAAAGATGGATCTCAAAGACATTATGTTCAGTGAGAACAGCCATTCTCAAATATTTTACAATGTGTGAGTCCAATTATTTGATATTTTCGAAACACTAACCTAAAGAGAAAACAAATCAACGAAGTGATGGCCAGGGTGAAGAGTGAGAGGATGCTGTTACTCTAAAATCATAGCAAGAGGGGGTTTTCCTTTGGGTGGAACTGTTCTTTATCCTGATAGTAATGGCACCTGCATGAATACACAAATGTGTGTATTTAATGAATTGTAAGGAAATAATGAAAATATGCTGATTTTATATATGATACTTTATACATATTCAAATTAGAATTATAATTGTAAAAATCAAGAAGCCAAAAGATGAAAAAAACAAAAATAACTTAGTGTTGAAATAAAAGCATATTCATTATCTTAAATTAATGAGTGGATAAATCTGGAGCATGAGATATTGAGTTAATAGGCAAAAAAGTGATTTCCCATGTCATGTACCAAAACATGATAAAGTAAATAAACTGAAAGACTAAGGATACTAAAGATCAGTAAAATAAATGACTGAAAAATATATTAACAAATGTTAATGTGTTTGGCAGAAGAGTAAGGAAAATCAGTAGAATGCGAAATAATTATCAAGGAAACAATTTTAAAATACCCAAGTTGAGGAATCTGCAAATCCTCAAACAAATGAATCATTAGTTCAAGAAGTCTAATAGCAATTAAAAAAAAAAAAACACAAACCATGGTAAATACAAATTCTAGTAAAATTTCACATTTTAAGGACAAAGATATTTGAAAAATGCTTCTATGTAGATCGTAACGGATTAGGGTAAGATAGCATTTCAAACATAAAGAGATTCAGTGTTACATTATATATGTAGACAAAACAAAATAAAAAATGAATACAATATGTCATTTCTAATATCTACATTATTTTTAGAATGATAAAATTATCTATCATTTAAATGTGAAAAAAGACAGAAGACTATTCTTGAACATGCAGGGATACAGTGATTTAAAACGTGTTAAATCCTCAGGACAATATAAACTAACCAGAAGAAATAGTATGAAGAAAATATTGTACATTTAAAAAGTGGATTTTTTTCCCAGGAATTCATGATTGGTTCAACATACAGAAATCAAGTAAGGAAATACATCCTATTAAATGATGGACAAAAACACATGGCCATCTCTAAAGCACATAAAAAAAGGTTTGGCAAAATTCACCACCCATCCATGAGAAAATAAGCAAAACAAGAGTAAAAGTGAAGTTCCTCAACCAAATATAGGTCATCTATGAGAAACCAAATGATAACATGGTGTAAAATGGTGAAAGAAGATAACCTTCCCATTTAAATCAGGAATAATACAAACAAGAACAAGGGCAACAAAAATAGTCTGCTCATGCTACATCATCTCAACCTTGTAAAGGAGATTCTAGCCAAACCACTAAGAAATTAAAGATATATAGGTCATGGAAGAAAAGCATAAAACTATCCATTTTCATAAATGACAATCTTGTAAATGAAAATCATAAGGAACATACAGATGCACACACATGTTAAAAAAAAAGCTAACATCCAATGGACAAATTCAGTAAAAAAGGATACAAGATCAAAATTTAAAAGTCAAATGTATTTTTACAAGTGTGCAATGAATACCCTTGAAATAAAATAAAAAATACAATTTACTATAACAACATAAAGAATAAAAGAGCTAGTTATATATGTAACCAAAGATGTATAGCACTTTTCAATGATTTTTAAATAAATCTATTAAAAAGATTGTTGAAAGAAATTAAAGAAGACCCAAATAATTAGATAGTTATCCAATGTTCATGGATTAGAAGATGTAACATTCTTAAAATGGCATTACCATCCAATTGTTCTACAGATCCAAAACAATTCCTACCAAAATACCAGCTAATTGTTTATTCAGGAATTGACTAACAGAATTTGTGTTGTAATTCAAGATGTGAGTGTCCTAGTGATTTTAGACATGATGATAATGGACATGATATATCCGAGCATGGGACTCACTATTTCTAATTGATAAATCTGAGCATATGACTCACTGTATTTCTAATGGTTTCAGGTGTTCTTTCCTAGGTCCAACTGCAGAAATTGGACCCAGGAATGGTGGAGCTCTTGCAGAGCTTCTCCCTCACCTGTGTGTCTCTGCTTCTTCCATTTCCATCGGCTCTCATTAGAATGGAGTCTTCCAGCCTCCAGGGAAGGGACTAAAATGACTGGGGC
>JAQZBX010030820.1:0-26625 GCA_029593785.1 Cabassous unicinctus | reverse complement strand
ACATAATAAAAGGCATCCAAATTGGAAAAGAAGATGTAAAACTTTCCCTATTTGCAGATGATATAATCTTATACACAGAAAATCCTGAAAAATCCACAACAAAGCTCCTAGAGTTAAAAAATGAATTCAGCAAAGGGGCAGGGTACAAGATCAACACCCCAAAATTGGTAGTGTTTCTATACACAGGCAATGAACAATTGGAAGAAGAAATCAAGAAAAAAAGCTCCATTCACAATAGCAACTAAAAGAATTAAATGTCTAGTAAAAAATCTAACCAAGGATGTAAAGGAATTGTACACAGAAAACAAGAAAACACTCCTAAAAGACATCAAAAGAAGATCTAAATAAATGGAAGGACATTCCATGTTCATGGATTGGAAGACTAAATATTGTTAAAATATCAATCCTACTTAAAGCAATTATAGAGTCAATACAATCCCAATGAAAATTCCAACAACCTTCTTTGCAGAAATGGAAAAGCCATTTTCCATGTAAATTTGATGATTAAATTTACATGGAAAAGTAAGTGGCCCCTAATAATTAAAGACATGTTGAAAAAAAAAAAATGAAGTTGGAGGACTCATACTTCCTGATCTTACAACTTATTACAAAGGCACAGTAATCAAAACATCATGGACTATCACAAGGACAAACATAGAGACCAATGGAATAGAATAACACATTTATGGCCAACAAATTTTTGACAAGGGGCAAAGACCATTTCAAGTGGGAAAGAAAAGTCTTCTCAACAAAAGGTGCTGGGAAAACTGGATCACCATTTGTTTAAAAAAAAAAAGATGGACCCCCACCTCACACCTTATACAAAAATCAATTCAAAATGATCAAAGACCTAAATATAAGAGCCAAAACTGTCAAACTCCTAGAAGAAAACATAGGGAAGCATCTTTAGTACCTTTTGTTCAACAATAGTTTCTTAAGACTTTACACCCAAAGCACAAGCAACAAAAGAGATAGATAAATGGGACCTCATCAAAATTTAAAACTTTTTGCCCTTCATAGGACTTTATCATGAAAGTAATAAAACAATCTACACAATGGGAGAAAAGATTTGGAAACCACATATCTGATAATGGTTTAATATCCAGAATATATAGAGAAATCCTTCAATTTAACAACAAAAAGACAAACAACCCAATTGAAAAATGGGCAAAAGATTCAAAGAGACAATTTTTCAAAGCACATGAAAAGATGCTCAACATCATTAGCTATCAGAGAAATGTGAATTAAAACCACAATCCACAATCAGAGATCATTTCACACCCATTCGAATGCTGCTACTTAAAATTTAAAAAATAAATAAATAAATAAACAGAAAATAACAAGTGTTGGAGAGGATGAGGAGAAATAGGGACATTCATTCATTGCCAGTGGCAATGTGGAAAAAAAAATGGTGCAGCCACTGTGGATGACAGTTTGGTGGTTCCTCAGAAAGCTAAAAGTATAGAACTGCCATATGACCCGGCAATCCCACTACTTGGTATATATCCAAAAGAAGTGAAAACAGGGTCTCAGATATTTGTGTACCGATGTTCACAGCAGCATTATTCACAATTGCCAAAAGATGGAAGCAACCCAAGTGTCCATCAGCTGGTGAATGGATAAATAAAATGCAGTACTTACATACAATGGAATATAATTCAGCCATAAAAAGGAATGAAGTCCTGATACATGCAACAACATGGATGAACCGTGAAGACATTATGTTGAATGAAATAAGCCAGATACAAAAGGACCAATACTGTATGATCTCACTGATTTAAAACAATTAGAATAGGCAACTCATAGAGTCAGAATCTAGAATATAGGTTATCAGGGGATAGGGAATGGGAAGTTAAGGCTTAAAATGTACAGGGTTTTTTTTTGGAATGATGGAAATGTTTGGTTATGAATGGTAGTGATGGCAGCACAACATTGTGAACGTAATAAACAGCACTGAAATCTATTCCTGAATACAGTTTAAAAGGGAAATGCAAGATTGCATATATGGCAACAGAATAAATTTTTTTTTAAAGATCTGTGGAACTATACTATACAAATAGTGAACCAAGGACTATAGTTAACAATACAATTATAAAAATGTGCTATCATCACTTGTAACAAATGCTCTACACCAAAGCAAGGTGTTAAAAATAGGGTGGTATATGGGAATCCTGTATTTTATGCATAGTTGTTCTGTAAACCCACTTCTCTGATGAAAAAAAAAAAGATAATGGGTATTCAGTTGTTGCTACACCATTGATCTGAGATGCCACCTCTATCGTACACTAGATTTCCAAAAACACCTGATGGTAACCCTGGATTTTCTATTCTATTCCATTAGCCTATGTGTCTATTCATGTGCCAATAATGTTTGTAATTGTGGAAGTCTATAACATGTTTAATATCTGGTAAAACTAGCCATCTTTTTTTTTCCAGGGACTTTTCTAGCTATAATTGCTCATTTATTCTTCTAAATAAACGGTATAATCCATTTATGCAGCTCTAGAAAAAAATGGAATCATATTAAATTTATAACTTAAAGAGAAATGACATTTGCACAAAATTGGATCTTCCCATCCAAGCATGGTATGAACGGGAGCAACTTTCATGTAAGGTACTTTCCTCTTAGTAGTGCCTTTCTGAAAACGACCAATTTTTTGAATGCAAGATTGAGATCTGCAACTTTTAGGAAATAATTTATGTTGGAGGAATGATTTATGACATCAGATGTTTTAAAACATTTGCACTTATGATTTGAGTAAGCAAGAGGGGAGAACTTGGGCAGTGCCCAAGGTGCAAGAGCAGGTAAGAAGCCAAACAACAGCGTTCCAACAAGCAATCCCAATATGATCCTCTAGAGTAATCTCCTGCAATTAGGAATTAGGTGCAAAGGAGATAAAATGCTTCCAAAATTTCCAAAGATAAATTTGTGCACCAGTGAATTATTCCTCTCTCCATAACTACTGTCAAAGTTTAGATTTACTAAAAAGCCTCCCAGGTTTCTGCAGCTCTCAGAGTCTCCCCTCCTGTCAGCTTTCTGACCTGCCTTACTGCTCTCTGCATTTCTATAGAGCACTCTGATGGTCCACTGCTTTTTATCACCCCTGCCCTAAGCCAAGTATTTCCTTTTGCCGCTTCTCTGGGAAGAGGTGCATTCCAGGACCAAACTGGTGATGGGAGGGTAAGCCCGGGTCCCTTCAGTGTTTCTATATGAGCTCACTTTCCTTTAAGCACGTTTCTTTAAACATGTTTCATTTGAGTTCTTGAAAGGGATTTTTATCATTTACAAAATAGGAGGTTTATCACATGATTCTTTAAGTTGTTTAAAAAAAATTGGATTACTGGAAATAAGGGTTGTTGAGAATTAAATGAGTAAGTGGCTGATAAATGAGTAGTATTATACAAAAGATAGGAGGCAGTTCCCAACAAAAATCCAATCAAGTTTTAAATGGACAAGAGGTCTATGGTCACCAGTACACCCATAGATGGCTTTGACATTCCAGCTGTTTGTCACCAAGAACCCAACAGAAAGTGTCCGTAGTAGTGCTCCTGAATTTCAAATAACTACACAGCTTACTAAATATACGTGTGGTTTTAGAGTTTTGTTATTTGTTCCCTCCAGAGAGTCTCATTTCAACATAGTTTTGAATAAATTCCTTGCTTGCTTAGCTCTTCTTTACCAAAGCAGGCAAGGGTATGATTCCAATGAAAAAAATAAGAGAGAGAGAGAGAGCGAGCCCTATCTTAGCGTAACTCTATCCACAAAGGATGATGGGGGGAAAAAAATCAACAAAACTGCCACTTGTAAAAGACAAAGGATAATAAACAGTAAGTCGATTTCGAAGTCTGAAGAGAGAAAGCCAAACAAACCTGGATTGCCCAAACACACAGTAGATGTCCTTGAGTTCACAGACTCAAGGTGTGACAGATACATGGGGAGAGGGTGGCTATGAACACTTTGTATGAAGAAACTCTGGCTCAGAGAAACCTTTCTACCAAATCCTAACAGAAGCCCTGAGTTTGTACTGAAGAGCAGAGTGGAGGGCAACAGCCAGTCTTAGAGCAGGCATGAGGCGGAAAGGGAAGGAGGAGATGACAGTGCAGACAATATGGATTCAGAGAGAAAGAAAAGTGCTCAAGTTCAGGTCAAATGGCGTCGGTACCGAAGTAAGGTGTTCTGCCCAAGGTGAGACTGCCGTGGCTCATTTGTAGAACGTGAGAAAAGAGGATAAGATTTCAAGCAAGCGCTACAGGATTAAAGGTAAACAGAAAGGCAGCTGGAAAGGTTCTAGGAAAAACTGGTTGGCAAAACTTCGAAACAGAACTCATTTATCAAGCATTACAACTTTCTCCAGTAACACTTAGCAGCCTGAGAAAAGAAGCAACAGGTTGCCTGGAAGTACGGGGAGAAAAAAGGTGGTAAGGGATTCAACAGAGCTGACATCTCATGCCCTTCAAAGACCCCTTACACACACTTATTTAGTAAGTTTGCACTGAGAGCCTACTCTATGACTGGTACCGTTCAAGGCACTGAAACAGTGAAGAAGATGAAAAATGGCCCCTGCCTGCCCTCATTTACCTACATTCTAGGAGTATGTGTCAGAGTGGGGAGCAGACCAGAAAAAAACATATGCACATAAATACTTGCCATGACAAGTAGGTTACTAGGTAAGTGTGAGGTATGTAAGTGTTACAGAGAAAAAGGAAGCAGGGCCTGGAGGAAAGAGAGTGCCAAAGAGTAGGAGACCGGCAGGGATGTGGGAGAAGATTACAATTTTAAGGCGGGGGTGGGAAGGTAGCAGGAAAGGCCTCTGATAAAATGAGCAAAATCTTGAAGGAAATGAGGGAGTGAGCCATGCAGCTATTTGGAGACTCGTGCAGAGAGAAAAGCAAGTGTAGGAGAAGGCGCTGACGTGGCACAAGCTTAGAGTGCGTGAGGGGCAGCAGGAAGGCCTGCAGGGCTGGAGCAAAGTGGGCAAAACGCATCAGCCCAGATTCCTGAGCTTGACACACAGACCTTCCACGATCTTGAACAAACCTTTTTTCCCAATCTTATCTCTTAGGAGCTCTTCCTAAATTTTCCTTTTCCAGCCCGTTACGTCTTTGCCCTTTTCCAAATACAGTATGCCCATTCTTGCCACCACACCTCTCTCCGAGCACTCTCCAGGTGGAATGTGCTCCTCCACCATCTTCCTGGGTCCCACCCCCCGGTCAACTTTCCCCCGACTGAGCATCAGGAGAGTACAGAAGATGGGGAAGGATAACCACGGCAAGGTCATCTTCCAGGCCTCCTTCCAGACTGAAATGTGCAGCCACAACCTTCTACTCCAAGAAGCAGCACCACACTGTTCACTGGGCAGGAGAGGCCATGGGCTGCACAGGTGCTTCTTAACTTTATTGTGCCTCCAAATCACCAGGGGATATTGTCAAATGCAGACTCTGATTCAGTGCGTCTGGATGGAGGCTGAGATTCCGCCCCCTGTGACGCCTAAATGGTTGGCCTAGGTTGACACCTGAAGGACACTACCAGGGTGGGACTGCCCCACAGGAAGCCAAGCAAGAACACTCTCTCAGGATTTGGAACCAAGGGATGGCATCTGTCAGTGGTAGGCTCCAGAGCAGGGAGCAGAGTCCGGTTTGGTGGCCAACTGGAGCCACAAATAGGATAACGGGGAGATCTCAGGGGACAGGAGGCAGGATGAGAGGCGAGGTGGCTGTCAAGGGACCACAGGAGCTTCAAGTCCCCTCCAGCGCCTACTCTAGGATTCCAAGTTATCACTGATTCCTTAAAATACACACTCCAGCCCAGCTTTTCTGGAGCCAGCTTGAGAGAACCTGACTTGTCTGTCTGGGAGTGATTCAAAAGGCTCAGTAAATTCAAGAGGGGATATGTGATTACTGTTGAGCCAATCAGGGTAAGTATATAGCTTTATTAAAGAATAAGCCGAGTTTATATACAGATACTAGATGAGACATTGAAAGCATACATATATAATGAGCACTATTAAGCAAAGAACATAACAGCCAAACAGATTCTATGGGTTACATTTGTTTCTGACTGAAATAATCTACTTTATCTGTTATCTATAATTGTTACCAAGATTAATAAGAAACAGTCACCCCTTCCCTCATAGAGGAAAGTATTCAGGAAATATTTGAGGACCAACTCTGGGCCAGGCTCTCTGTTGGGCACTGTACATACAGATAAAAATAAGCTACGGTACCTGCCCCTCAAGAAAGAAATATAGGCTAGTCAGGGGAAATGGACAAAGGGAAAACAACGCAAAAACAGCTTCAGAAATGCCACAACAAAAGCCAGCACAGAGGACAGAAGAAATCTATTTTTTCACTTAAACTTCAAGTCTTTCATTTCACAAATCAAAGTCACATTATAGAGTTACTCTCTTATTTTCCTATAACTAAGAGAATTAGCTTTTACAATTACTTTTTGTTGTTCAGCTCACTTAAACCATAAAGTGAAGTAATACATGAGCTTAAAAAAGAAAAAAAAAATTTTAACTGGGAAAAAACCTGGGCAACAGAAAACTCTTAAAGCTCACTTGGTTCATTTACCTGTTTCAGGCTAGGGCCATACCTATGGCATCGCAGGTGTCCTTCAGTCCTTCTCAGTACAGACCATGTTAATTCACTTGCACTTCACTTGGCCTCTTCTGTTTTAGCCAACGACTTAAAAATATCTATCATGACAGTCCAATATTTTTCAACTTTAAAGCAACCAACTCTTGCTATTCCCTGGGGTGTAGCTTAAAACAGATTTTTATGTAATCGCTAATAATGACCGAGCAAAGGCAGAGTAGTGAATGATTAAGAAAAACAAAGAGCAAAGGCTTGTGTGAAACACTCGTTACTGGATTTAGGAAGTTCAAAATGGAAGATGGACAGAAATATTTTTCCTAGCGCAAGGTGTATTATCTGTATTACATTGAACTTTTTACCTTTTTAAAGACGTGTTATACCTATTATACTGTATTATAATTTAATTCACTATCATTTTTTTTTTTTAAAGATTTATTTATTTATTTATTTATCCCCCCCCTTACTGCTTGCGTTCGCTGTGTCCATTCGCTGTGCGTCTTCTCTGTGTCTGCTTATCTCCCTCTTGCTGTGAGGTCCCGCTGCATCAGCCCCTCGCGCCGCGCGGGCTGGCCTGCCCTCACAAGGAGGCCCCGGGAAGCGAACCCAGGCCTCCCATATGGTAAACGGGGGCTCTATCCATTGAGCCACACCCGCTTCCCATCCACTATCATTTTTGCACCTACTCTTCCTATAAAAGTTAGAGGGAAATGAAAAACAAGAAAATGTAGCATTAAATAAGAGCTTAGAAAAGTTTTACTATAGGAAAATAATTGCACTTAAGAATATTCATTTGTTCATGCCTGAAAAAAAAAATGTATACAGAGCTTTCACCACAAGCCAGACACTGTTAGGGGCTGAGGGCAGAGTGACCAGCAAAACAAACATGGAGTTTAGGGGCAATTGTATTTTAAATGGTATTTTAATCTCTGCTCAAAGTCACCAATATAAATACGCTAAAATACTGAGATAATCCTTGAAAATGTAAGGTCACAATGAAAAGTCAGCTTCTTTCCAAAAAGGATACCAATAATCAAGTACAGTAGGCCCCTTCCTCTTGCAAACTCCTGTCTTTCAAATTTGTGCCTCCATCACACCTCTGATCAGCCTTCATCACCTCCCACTCAGTCCAGCTGAACCTTCTCCCCTGGGGTTTCTCCTCTCCAATCAAGTCTGCACCCCAATGCTCTAATCAGGTAGGATCCGCTGGCTCAGGCTGCAGTAACAACCCACTAAAACCTAAGTGGCTTAATGTGCCCAAAATAACAGTTGTGTGACCTTGGGCACATTACATAACCTCTCCGGCCCTCAGTTTCCCCATCTGTAAAATGGAGAAAATGCTATCAAGAGGATTAAATGAGTTAAGAGATAAGAGCTTAGAACATGCCTGCACTTAGCATGCACCCAGTAAGTGATAACTACTGTTGGTGTTGTTACTATTACTCTTCCCAGCAAGCTCCTGCTGCTACCCCAAGACTCCCCTTCCCAGCTCTGACCATGTCATTGTAGTTCTCTGTTTAACTGTCTGTCTCGCATATTAGATCATAAGCTACTTGAGAGTAAGGATGGCATCTGACTCAACTTTTGAAGCTCAAAACTTAATAGAGCATCTGGCACATGGTAGGCACTCAGCAAAGTCTTACTAAACCAAAGGGGGTAATGTGGAACAATAATTTCTGTTGCTTGAATAAACCCTGCCTATGCTGGATATGGGTGTCGAGGACTGGGGTAATGAGGCCATACAAATGCATCTGGCCTGCAAGAAACCCAATAAAAACCACACGGTGATGGTCAGGAAGGTCACCTGGAGATGGGAAAGCCTGACTGCAGATAAGGCCCTTTAACCAAGCCACGCACCAGCCACGACCCTCAGTACTTAGGCCACTGCTCACCAGGAAGTAGAAGCAAAGGAATGTGGACATATCAGTGCAAATCTGTCTCCACCACTGAAAAAGAATTCAAGATTCCGCCCTGTTCCTCATTCCTTCATTAGGATCATTATCCCCTGCACAATCCTGTGTGCTGGGCCTTTCTGAGGTGATGGGCATGTTCTACACATTTGCCAAACCTTATTGGACTGGTTGTTAAAAATCTGTGTATTTTATTGCAGGTAATTAGAAAGAGAGTGAAAGAAGCAAGCCACGGTCACTAGCCCCTGTTCTGTACTCCTTTTTGGTTCCATTAGCTCACTCTGGCCAGGTGGGATGGCCTCTCCTCAGTTCCCCAAGAGTAGCTCCTTGTGAAGGGCAGAGAGGGGAGGGAGCAGGAGGAATGCAAGAACAGTTAGGTGGACCTGGCCTCTGCTGGCAACATTTTAAACACTGCCTACCCTGAAAGTATGTCCAGTCAACTCCCTCGGAAAGCTGTTTCTTCACGCCTCCTGGTCCTGAGAAGAGTGGGCCCTGCCCCACTTCCCCTTCCCCACAGTACTGCCTCTTCTTACCTCTATCATAAAAACACAACTTATCAGAGAGCACTATAAACTTTTATTTTTTTAGCATCTCCTTCTAGGCTTTGAGTTACATAAGGGCAAGGACCATTTCCTTCACTTTATCTCCAGTACCTAGCATAATGCTTGGTGCACAGCATGCTCTTAATTAATATTTGTTTCTCTGGCAATGTTTTTAAAAACCTTCAAAGATATGAAATATACTGCCTTTAAATAATAGTGTTACTTCTAAGTGAGAATAATGTCTGAGTTACATTAAATCTTGCTAAGTCTGTAAAGATTTCAATCTCTTCATTTTTGGATATGTACGACTCCTACTGTCATGATTTATGTGTCCATAAAAGCCATATATTTACTGGGCAGAATAGACAGTAAACCTGGAATGCATAACATAGCACTAGAATTCTCGCTATAAAGATTACTGATGCCTCAGGCTTTTAAAAAACAAGATGTCACATGAAGCTGTGCATCAGAAACTTGTCCTAAAGATAAAAACATTACACGCTGCTCTATCAGTTCCACGGTAAATGATATCTCCTAGCACTCTGCTGTCAAAGTGCGATGCGTGCGTGAGTGCCCGGGCCAGCGTGTGTTTAAATGAATGCCTGGCAACCTAAAAACAACATCTAAAAGATCATTTTCAGAGACTGAGACGCTGTAGTAGCCAAGAACTTCCAAGGTTGTGGGTCAGTACAATAACACATCAAAAACAATCCTGAAATTATGTGTGATATTCCTTAGGGAACTTCAGTTTTTGCCGATCAATACTTGCATCTAATATTTTGAGCCAAAAAAGAAGAAAAAGAGAGAGATGTATTTTGTTCTAAGCACAACACTAAAGTGGGTATATCCCAAGCCATAAATATGTAATTTCATACTGTTAAAGTAAAACCTGTTTTTCTGAGCCTTTCAGGATTTCTTAACAAGGGGTCCGTGAGCTTGAATTGAAATTCAAAAAAAACATTATTCTTGTGGGGACGTGCTGGTGTGGGTATGATATATTTATTAAATAATACACAGTACAGTGTGGACTTTGTAAGGGGTCTGCGGGTTTCACCTGACCGGCAAAGGGGTGTGTGGAACAAAAAAAGTTAAGAACCCCTGCTTTATGTAGATCCAAATGGCTAGAAAATGTGAAGTGATAGTAACACTACCACATGTAGGCCACGTAAGCACTGATGGTCTCTTGTGTGCCTGTGCTTCCCAGGCAGAGTTTCTCCAAGGGAGGTCGCAGCCCACCTGACTGACGAGGGAGGGAGCATGGTAGACAACTCTCGAGCCAAAGGTCAGGCAGGAGGCCGCAAAGCTCCGGACCACAGGGTGGCCTCCGGGTTGTGGAAGTAGCCACAGGATCCCATAACCACTGCACAACACCGTCCTGATCCACTGATGCAGGAAAAATAGCAAATTCAGTCTCTGCTTTAGGAATTCTGAAGCATCAACTTTAGTTTTAATTCGTGCATCTCATCTACCAGGCTAAACATTGTTTTTTCATTTCCTATGCAATTTTAACTAAAATTAAACTACAAATAGTAAAAGTCCAATAAATGCTAATATATGTAGCTTGAGTATGATTGTTTGGAAAAAATATATCAGCAATTATTTTTCTAAGAAGAAGTCCACATCGAATAGTTTATAAAAACTATTAAAAGGGAGTAAGTCTTAAAGACAATAAAATATCAGCTGCTTTATGATAATTCTAACCACAATTTAACAACTAAAGTTTCAGAACAATTTCATTTGTAAGGTGGGCCCACTAAAAATTGTCTGAATTCTACATATACGTGAAAAATAATTGTATCCTATCATATTTACCAATGCTTGCTTTCTTCTAAAACAGTTAGAAATTATTTTTCAAGATTAAAAACAAATCTTAAAGAGGGCCAACTTCTTTCTTCTTCAGTGTGGTGCCAAGTGTCCCTCCTCCCTTCTGGAGCACCTTCTCCAGCAGTCTCCTGAGAGGAGCAGCAAAATCCCAAATCTGACCAAATTCAGCAGTGCTGGCTTGCTTCCTGGGCTGGTGCTTGGGCCGCAGGAAAGGGACAGCCCCGGGGCCAAGGAAGGAGGGCCCTTGTTACCTAAGGCAGTAAATCTGCTGGTACTGGCCCTCTCTGCACTGGTGCTCACAGGCAGTTTTGCTTTGTTGGTTTTGTTGGTTGGGGGAGGGAGGAGGGGTAGCTGCAAGTTGCCAGGGTTGAAATTCCAGCAGGTGGGGGGACACGCCTTCTCCCCTCCCTGCCCAAGGCCTGCCAGTCAACACCCCAGCCACTGGCACCCTCCTGCCTGCTCAGACTTCCCCAGCCCTCCTCCTCCATCCGGCCAACCTCCACCCCCACCCCACCGAGCCCCAGGCTGGCCTTTAGGAAGCTTCAGGTGCAGACCAAAGCAATTCTTGAGCACAAAAAGGAGGAGGGATCTATTTGCTTCAACATTTCTCATCTTAGTAGCTCCTTTATACTGGTTCCCTCTTCCTCAATTTTCATGCATTGACTATATACGACGAAAAAGATGAAAATTCAACTCAAACTCCACTCTTGCCACCACCTCTACCATGTAAATGACTTATTTTTCAAGTTTCCTCTTGTATTTTTCCAGTGGTTAAATTCAATATTTTCACTAAAATGTACCACGTAAACAGCTATGAATCATTCCCAGAAATTAGTCTCACGTTAAACCAATTATTCAAATGTCTGAGAATAACACGAGCTAAGTACAGCTTGTGGAAGGATTTGTAACATAAGATGTACAATAATACAAACCCTTCAGCCTGAAAACAACAATAGCAGCACCCACTACAGGCTAGCTCCCAGGGGAGCGAGGTTTCCTGCCAGGTCTGCCTAACAGCTGCCTCAGAAAAATTTCAGTCAAATGAAAACTGGAAACATGCTTTAAAAAGTTCATCACAGCTATTTTCTTTTAGTGCAATAGCTTATGTTTCTTAAATGATTAAAAACACATTGTCTCTGATTGGGTGAACATATATCTATATATCAAGTAGACAAAATTTTCTATAATAAAGATCCCTTTTTACAAATGTCAGTGTCTTTCAAGTCTGCACTCAGAATATTAATTACTTAAAAATAATCTGGATAAGCAAATCAAATCATATTTTAAACTTAATTTACAAAAATCACCTTTACCCCCATATCTGAAAGACTGATACTGGGTATTCTGCATGCATTTGCAAAATACAGGTCGAATCTGTGATCATGAAGTAGAAAGCCGGAGGAGCCGTGGTTTTGGCTGATGGTGGCCCCTGGTGTACAGCTATTACAGGGACTGAGCTGACGCTGAGTCTGGGCCCACCACAGGGAAAGGATCAAGTCCCTGAAAAGCAGCTTGACCTGGGCCTTGAGACTGGCTCCACCACTGATTAGCTGTGTGTGACCTTGAGCAAGTTATTTAACCTGGATGTGCCTCAGTTTGCAAACACACAAGTTTGGGATAATAATATAACCTTCTCTATGAAATACTGCGAGGACAAACGCATGAATTGCACTTCAAGTGCTCCGCAGAGGAAGCACGAAACAATGCTGGTCTTGACAATTGTGACTGCTGCTATTCATTTTGGAAGTTAATTTTTAAGGTCTTCAGGAAAGTTTCAAATTTTATTTTTCCAATCTGACCACAGCACTTAGGGAGTGAGGACAGGAGGAAAACAGTTAAAAACTTAAGGGAATAATCTCAGAGTTAAAGGCCTACATCAACCAGGCAAGTGCTGAATCATAAAACGCAGCTCCTGGCACCCTTGCTGGCCCCTCCACAACCCTCTCCACAACCAGGGTGGAGCCAGCTTGCGTGGTCATTGTGAGCCCATCGCCCTGTTCCAGAGGGAGCAGAGTGGCTCCTGTGAGCATACCTGTGTGCATGTATGTCAGTGCCACTCTAACCAGGGAGGTCTGAAAGACAGAGCCTGGGAACTTGTCTTGGGTTCGCCCTCCCAGAGTTGGTCCTGTGGACAGAGAAGCAGCTTGGAGACAGCTGGGGCAGTGTGAGAAATAGTTAGGTTGAAGTGGCCCGGGGCAAAGGACTATTTCAAAGGGAATAGAAGCATTCACTGGCCCTCCTGCAAACTGTAAATGGGGAACTCCTAAGGGCTCTAGCAAGCAAAGACCCAGGAAAAGAAGCAGGCTCCACAACTCCTGCTCCTTTCAGACTCAGATGAGACAGGGGACCCCTTAACATTTACACTTCCCAAATGCCTCAGGCTCATCTTCACAAGAGGGCTGAGCTCTGAGAGAGGTCACCAGTCAGAGCAGAGCCAATTTGCAAAAGCAGTGAGAGAATCTTTCAGCCTTGGTTTGTTTTGATTAGTTCCTGACATTCAAGAAAATCTGTCATATCACTAGCCGGACACAAACTTAAGGGAATAATCTCAGAGTTAATACTTTAAAAAACTAAATATATACTGTGCAATAAATTACAAGACAAACAAAGAAACAGGAAATGATGGCCAATCCCAATGAACAACATAAAAATCCAGAAACCATCAGAGGACAGGACCAGACTTTGGACTTACTGGACAGGGACTTTAAAAACATGATCCTCAGTATGCTCAAGGAGATGAAGGAAAATGTGGAGAAAGAACTAGAAGACAGCAGGAAAACAATGAATGGGCAATATGAGAATCTCTTTAGAGAAATACTGAAGTTGAAGAACACAACTGAAGTGAAAAATTCATTCAACAGTTTCAACAGCAGACTGAAGGTGTCAGAAGAAAGAATCAGTGATCACATCTCGAAGACAAGACAACTAAAATGATTCAGGCTTAGAAGAAAACAAGAATAAAAAAGAATAAAAACCACCACCATCACATCAACAAAAAACAGAATCTAAGAGACCTATGGGTCCCCATCAAGCATACCAATATATACATTATGAGTATCCCAGAAAGTGAAGAAAGAGAGACCAGGCAAAAGGAATATTCAAAGAAATATTGAAATAAAGAAATAATGGCAGAAAACTTCTCAAATTTACAAAAGACACAAATATGCACATTCAAGAAGCCGAACAAACCCCAAATAGAATAAACTAAAAGAGAAACACACCAAAACACATACTAATCAAATTGTCCAATGCCAAGAACAAGGAAAGAGATATGAAAGTTGCAAGAGGAAAACACGTTATGTACAAGGGAATCCCAACAAGATGGTCAATTTCTCATCAGAAACCATGAAGGAAAGGAGGCAGTGCTACAAAATATTTAAAGTGCTAAAAGAAAATAATGGCCAAGAACTATATAACCAGCAAGACTTTATTTCAAAAATGAGGGCGATTAAGACATTAGCAGATAAACAAAAGCTGAGGGAGTACATTACCTGTAGACCTGCCCTGAAAGCAACATTAAACAGTGTTCTTCAGACTAATAGGAAAGGACACAAGACAGTGGATCAAAGTGACATAAATAAAGACCTCCGGTAAAGGTAACCTATGGATAATTATAAATGCCAGTACAATTGATTGTATTTTTTTTATGTAAGTCCACCTCATACTTCTTATAGGTGCTAAAATGCAAACACATAAAAAGTAATGATAAGTGGATGGTTTTGACATACAATGTACAAAGATATAATTTGTAACAAGTACAAAAAAAAAGATGGATGGACAGAGGTGTGTATAGGAACAATGTATGAGGAGTGCTATTGAAGACAAGTTGGTATCAAATCAATTACTATTGTTACAAATTTCGGATGCTAAATTTTAATTCCATGGTAAACACAAAGAAAACACATGAAAAATATATTCAGAAAGAATGAAAAGGGATTCAAAATGGTACAATTCAAGGAGAAAAAAGTCCAAATAATATGGAAGTAGGCACTAATGGAAGAATTGAAAGTCAAAAAAATTATGACCTACAAACACAAAATGGCAGAAGTACCACATTAGCAGTAGTTACTTTAAATGTAAATGGATTAAACTCTCTAGTCAAAAGGCAGAGATTGGCAGAATGGCTAAAGAAGCAAGTTCCACCTATATGCTGTTTACAAAAAAACTCACCTTAAATTCAAAGACATAAGTAGGTTAAAAGTGAAAACATAGAAAGAAATATAACATGCAAATAGCAACCAAAAGAGAGCTTAGGTAGCTATACTAATATCAGATGAAATAGACTTTAAGTCAAATACAGTTATGAGGAACAAAGAAGGTCATTATATACTGATTAAGGGGTCAATTCAACAAAAAGATATAATTGTAAATATATTTTGCACATAACAGGAAAGCCCTAAAACAAATGAAGCAAATATTGACAGATTTGAAGAAAAGTATTGTGATGGCAGCACTCTTCCAGAACAATGGAGCAAAGACTTATCAGCACCTCACCTTCTATGGTCTGCCTTTGGAGTCATTCTTCCTTCAATTTGTCCCTTCCCTGTCATTTGCAGTCCAGGCTGGCAATTGTTCTATTCATATAAATTTTGCAAAAAAGTTACTGGCTTTCCATGTAATTCACAGGGGTCCAGTCCATCAGACAGAAGGATTTTCCACAGTTCCTTCCTGGATAACTGTACCACCAATCCTGACTGAAAAGGATGACTCAGTGTAGCCCTATTCTCTGGGAACTCACACTTCAGAAGCTCAGGGAGGTAGATATCAATTCTACCCAACCATCAATTTCTGGTTTCTTTAAGCATAAGAGTTCATTTTTCAGTTTACCCTTTCCTTTGTGCATGTCACTATAAGCTGCAAGGAATATTTTCCACACTTACCTTGGAAATCTCCTCAGCTAAATAGCCATGTTCAACACTTTCAAGTTCTGCCTTCCATATGACATCAAAACTCAATTTCATCAAGTTCTCTGCCACTTTAAAACAAGGATCGTCTTTCCTCCAGTTTCCAATAACACCTTGTCATTTCCTTCTAAGGCTTCATCGGAAGTACCTGTAGCATTCATATTTCTAGCAATGGTCTTTTCAAAGCAATCTAGGCTTTTTCTATCACGCACCTCACAATTCTTCCAGCTTCTACCCATTATCCAATTCCAAAGCCATTTCCACATTTTTGGCATTTGCAATAGTGGCTCTCTGCTTTCCTGACACCAAAATCTCTGTTAGTTTCTTCTGCTCTTCAAGTAAATACCATGCAATAGATTGACTTAAACAATGGGGATTTATTAGCTCACAGTTTTGAGGCTGGGAAATATTTCAAATCAAGGTGTCATCAAAGCAATGCTTTCTTCCAAAGACGGATTTTGTTCTCATTGGCTCCTCTGTCACATGGTAGCCTCTCCTGGCCTCTTCCTTCCCTTCTGGGTTCCACTGAATTTCAGTTTCTTGTTTCAAATGGTTTTCTCTCTGAATTTCATTCTGCTTATAAAGGACTCCAGTAATAAGATTAAGACCCACCATTTTTGGGTTGGGCTAAAACTTAACTGAAGTAACTTCATCAAAAGGCCCTACAATGGATTCACACCCACAGAAATGGATTACGATTAAGAACATGTTTTTCTTGGTACAAAGAGCTCCAAACCACCTCAATTTCCCTCTAACATCAGGAACAAGACAAGGATGCCCACTGTCACCACTATTATTCAACATTCTACTGGAAATTCTAGCTAGAGCAATTAAGCAAGAGAAAGAAATAAAAGGCATACAAACTTGAAAGGAAGAAGAGAAACTTTCCCTATTTGCAGATGACATAATCCTATGTACAGAAAATCCTAAAATAGCCACAACAAAGCTACTGAAACTAATAAACAAATTCAGCAATGTGGCAGGGTACAAGATCAACACACAAAAATTAGTAGTGTTTCTATACACTAGTTATGAACAATCTGAAGAAATTTAAAATAGCAACTAAAAGAATCAAATATTTAGGGATAAATCTAACCAAGGATGAAAAAGGACTTGTACCCAGAAAACTACAAAACATTGCTAAAAGAAATCAAAGACAACCTAAGTAAATGTATTCATGGATTGGAAAACTAAATATTGTTAAGATATCAATTCTACCCAAAGCAATTTACAGATTTAGTGGGATCCCAATAAAAATTCTAACAGCCTTCTCTGCAGAAATAGAAAAGCCAAGCATAAAATTTAATTTATATGGAAGGGTAAGGGGCACAAATAGCTAAACTCATCTTGAAAAAGAAGGAAGTTGAAGAATTCACACTTTCTGATCTTAAAACTTATTACAAAGCCACAATATTCAAAACAGCTGGCACAAAGACATACATATAGACCAATGGAATCAGATTGAAAGTTCAGAAGTCAACCCTCACGTTTATGGCCAACTGGTTTTTGACAAAGCGGTCCAGTCCACTCAATTGTGAAAGAACAGTCTCTTCAACAAACTGTGCTAGAAAAACTGGATCTTCATATGCAAAAGGGTGAGAGTAGACCCTACCTCACACCTTATACAAAAATCAACTCAAAATGGATCAAAGACCTAAATATAAGAACCAGAACTATAAAACTCCTAGAAGAAAACATAGGGAAGTATCTTCAGAACCTTGTGTTAGACAGTAGTTTCTCAGATTTTCTATCCAAAGCATAAACAACTAAAGAAAAAATAGATAAACAGGATCATATAAAAATTAAAATCTATTGTGCATCAAAGGACTTTATTATGAAAGTAAAAAGAAAACCTACTCAAATGACAGAAAATATTTGAAAACCACATATTCAATAAGGGTTTAATAATCAGAACAGATAAAGAAATCCCACAACTCAATAATAAAGACAACCCAATAAAAAATGGGCAAAAGATCTAACAGACATCTCTCCAAAGAAGATATACAGTGGCCAATAAGCATATGAAAAGATGCTCAACATCATTAGTTATGAAACACAAATCAAAACCTCAATGAGATACTATTTCACATTCACTAGAATGGCTACTATTTTTTAAAAATTACAAGTGTTGAAGAGTATTTTGAGAAATAGGAAGACTCACTCATTGTGGTAGCAATGTAAAATGGTGTAGAAGCTGTGGAAGACAGTTTGGCAATTCCTCAGAAAGTTAAGTATAAAATTACCACATGATCTGGCAATCCCACTTCTAAATATATACCCAAAAGAAGTGAACACAGACTCAGGTATTTGCATACCAATGTTCACAGCGGCATTCTTCACAATTGCTAAAAGATGGAAGCAACCCAAGTGTCGGTGGATGGATAAATAAAATGTGGTATATACAGATGATGGAATATTACTCAGCCATATAAAGGAATAAAGTTCTGATACATGCAACAACATGGATAAACCGTGAGGATTCATGTTGAAGGAAATAAGTCAAGTACAAAATGACAAATATTGCATGAGCTCACTGATATAATTAGAATAAGCAAATTCAAAGAGTGAAAAACTAGAATATAGTTTCTCAGGGGGCAGGGTAGGGGTAGGGAATGGGGACTTAATGCTTAAACTGTACAGTTTCTTTCTGGGTTGATAGAAAATTTTTAGTAATAGATGATGGTGATAGTAGCACAACAGTGTGAATATAAATAACACTGAATTAAATATTCGAATGTGGTTAAAAGGAGGAATTTTAGGTTGTATTTATGTTCCTAGAATAAATTTTAAATATATATATATATATATATATATATATATACAGTCTATATATAGAGAGAGAGAGACTGTACAGCACAAATAGTGAACCCTAGCATAAACAATGGACTCTGGTTAATAGTACAATTATAATATACTACACTAATACAAGGTGTAAATAATCGGGTGGCATATGGGAACTCTGTATTTGATGCATGATTTTTCTGTAAACCTATAACTTCTCTAATAAATAAAGAGAGTGAGAGAGTGAGTCTTTTGTCTAGAGGAAGAGCAGCAGTAACCTGGCAGCTCCCAAGCACAGAAGGAACTGGCATGGACCCCGGTCTTCTCAGTCTCTTGGCACCCACTCAGGTTGTTGCCTGCTCAAGAGCCTGTCTCAGAGGGCTGGAGGCTTGCTTTCTGTACTGTGGGAGACAGCAGTGGCACCACTGACTACGGCTGCTATTCAGGGAGCCAGGCCCTGGACCAGGTCTTTCTTATACATTTAATTGAGAGGGGGAGAAGGACACAGTGGAGTATGGGATTTGAGGTTAGTTGGGATGAAATGAAACCTATTTATAAAACACCTCACTCAAGTATGCACAGAAGGCACTGATAAAAAGGGAGTAATGTGATTGTCAAGAATAATTTAATTCTCAAAACAAACACAAGAGGTGAGTTATATTATTTCCACTTTAGAGAGTAAGAAACTGAGACTCTGAGAAGTTAACAGGTACAAAGTTGCCTAGTAGTAAATGAGAAAACTCGAATTTAAACTGTGTTTTTTCCCCAAAAATCATTTTCCTCCTAACACTACCCTGAAGATAAATGTGCAACGCTGGCTAGAAGCAAGGAAATCCAGGAGAAGATTCCTACAGTAAGCCCTAGGGACCAACAGCTCCGACTCTCTCCTGCCTGACTGACAGGACTCACTTTTGTGCCCAAGCCTGGCAGGTCTCTGGGAACCTGGATGTCATCCCAGCACTCAGCAGCATCTGCATCATCCTGAGATGCTAAAATTAAAAGTGAAGGGGCAGGAGGCAAGAGTGGAGGTATCCGGTCCAACCAAAACAAAGTCCCCAGAGCCTGGGGTTTTAACACCAATGCCAGATTGTAAACAATATAGGTGGCCTTAGGCCTAAAAAAGCAGTCAGATAGGAAGCAAAAGTCCAGTCTAGAACGGGGCCTCATCACAGGCTGCCACTTTATGAAAAACTGTCCACTATCACAGAGAAGTAAGGTTACGAGTTAGGGGTGGGGGACAGTGTGGTACTAGAATCTCAAGCCAAGAAATTATATATTAATATAAAAACTGGCTGGAGGTTGGTGGACCCTCTAGGACCCTAGAAGGTAGAAGCAAAAAGCAAATTGCTCTGTGGAAACAAGTCCCAGAGACCATGGGATCTCCACAGCAAAAAAAAAAAAAATCACCTCTACCAAAGTTGAGCTCACATTAAAAGTTAGCCATCAATGTAGAGAGAGAGGATGGAAGAGGGAGTGGGTAGGAGTGAGAGAAAACAACCAAATGGGAAAATCTGTACGTCAAGAAATAGAAATAAGAAAACCATCTGAAAGGGAAAATGAAATAACTAAGTGCATATAGACAGCACAATGAAAGAAAAGGTGGATTTGGAAAAGAACAAAAGATAATCTTCAGGAATGAAAGCTATACTCAGGCTGGAAGTGTTCCAAGGCTCCAGCCTCCTCCAGACGAGCTCCAGGCTCATCAGATGGCACACAAAGCCAGCTGGCCCTCCTCGCCAGCTCGCCCTGCACACACATAGTGAGTCCTGCACACAGCAGGCTGCCCCGGATGCACTGTTCCCTTGCTGCCTGAAAAGCCATCCCTCTCCTTTGCCTGCCTAAATCTTTGTTATTCATCCTTCAAGGTTTAGATTCACGAGGTGTTTCATGAATCCCCAAACTGAGCCATTTACCCCAAGAATTTAGAGTGCTTCTACTACCCTCTCTAAACACTTTTCATATACCACTTAGTATACTATATTGAAATGATCCATTTTTAAGTTTTCTCCCCCTTTATACTATGAACTCCTTGAGAATAAGGACTGTCAAATCTATTTCTGAGTTCCCAGTGTCTAGAATATCAGCTGGTATACAGCATATGGCAAATACATACTTGCTGAAATTGCACTAAAAGCTCATACCACTAAGCCAAAATAACACATTCGTTCATATTTGGAGTCAAAAACATTACTGATTAAACGTTGGTAAATCTCAGTATCTGAGTATATTGGAGCTCTCCATATTGGTTTTGCATTATTTTTGCAACTGTCCTGTAAGTTTGAAACTATTTCAAAATTAAAGTTAAAAATAAACAAATGCCATTGATTTTAAAAAGGTAAAACAGAAAATTACAGAGTTTAACGGCAATATAGCAGCAGTTTTAAGTTCAAAGTAAAATCCACAGCTTGAGACTAAATCTCATTCTTGACCCACTGAAACATGATGGGAGAAAAATAGCTGGAGGACAGGCTGAAACAGCGTGGAAAAAGATCTTCTAGGGTTTAGGACACCAGGCGAAGGCTGGACACCGCCGAGGAGAGAGGGACAAAGCAGGGGAATCGCCACAACAGAACTGTGTTGAAACCAGTGGCTACTGCTGCTAGCACCCTCCCCACACTAAAGACACATTAGAATTCTCAGGCCTCTGGGCCTGCAGCTATAGACAAAGGGGTCTCCAAAGACCCACCACACCAGGAAAGGTGAGAAAGAGAGACACAGCCTAAGGCTGACCCAGCTTCTGACCCACAAATTTGGTCTGCTGTGTCCCATGAGCCCTTCCAGGTCGGGTGGCACAAAACTGTGATTTGCTCTGGGAGCCTGCAAAGGACTGGATGACTCTAACCCTCTCAATTTCCCTCTCTTCTAGCCCTGACTGATTGTGGAGAACACACCTTCCAAGAAAAGGGGAGAGAGAGAGACACAGCCTAAGGCTGACTCAGTATTTGACTCACAAATTTGGTCTGCTGTGTCCCAAGAGCCCTTCTAGGCCCAGTGGGGCTGCTGCATTGTTTACCTTGGGAGCCAGCAAGGGGCTAAAGATATATAACCCTCCCAATCTCCTTCTCTACTAACCTGGGCTGATTGTTGAGGACCAGGAGGTGAGTGGAAATATTTCGTACCTGGTAAAAGGGAAGGGGCTGCCAGAGAAGGCTGGAGAACTGTCTCTGAGAAAGTTTGAATTACAAGGCTCTTAGCCTCCAGGTAGGAAGCTCTATCATATTGATCCTGTCTGTGTTGCAACAAATACACTCCCACCAGGCACTGAACAGAGAGCTGCCAAAGAGCGCCATCTCCTGGCAGACCAAGGAAGTGTACCTGAGAAAACTAAAAATAAATAGGAGAGACTTTTTCAGGCCTTGATAGCCTCCCTGCCTGAAGCCCTAGGAATTGGGTCTGCAACCAATAATTGGGTCCAGAGCCCAGTTTTGAGCAACCAGCAGGAACAATCCTAACAGTCCAGGTCAAGCCAAGAATCAAAGAGTAGTGGTAACACACAGCCTTCTGCCACTGAATCCCTACAAAAGAGAAAGAAATTGAGCATCTAAGTAAAATACATCCTAAACAGATGCCTAGAGATCATCAAAAAATTACAAGCCATACTAAGAAAACAGAAGACATGGCCCGAGAAAAGAAATATATCAAAATCCCAGAAGAGACACCGGATTTGAGAGAACTAATTAGCAAGATGCGCACAAATTTCCAAAATAAAATTAATGAGTTGAAAGACAATATGGTTAGAGATAAATGACATCAGGAAGACACTGAGTGAGCACAAAGAATTTGAAACCCTGAACAGAAAAGAAACAGAGCTCATGGGAATGAAAGACACAATAGTTGAGATAAAAAAACACATTAGGGGCATACAACAGTAGACTTGAAATGACAGATGAAAGAATAAGTGATACTGAGGACAGAACAGCTAAAATTGAAGCGAGGAAAGAACAGAGAGAGAAAAGAATAGAAAAAAATTGAGCAGGGGCTGAGAGAGCTGAATGACAACACGAAAGGCAACAACATACTTGTTACGGGAGTTCCAGAAGAAGAGAAGAGAAAAGGGGCAGAAAGAGTATTTGAGAAAATAATAGCAGAGAATTTCCCAACTCTCATGAAAAAAATAACTTACATGTCCGAGAAGTGCATCGTACCCCAATTAGAATAAATCTGAATGGACCTACTCCAAGACACATACTACTCAGAATGTCAAATGTCAAAGATGAAGAGAAAATTCTCAGAGCAGCAAGGGAGAAGGAAACCATCACATTCAAGGGAAGCACAGTAAGACTTAGCACAGGTTTCTCAGGAGAAACCATGGAGGAGAAGACAGTGGTATGATACAATTAGGAAACTGAAAGAGAATAACTGCTAGCCAAGAATTCTTTATCCAGCAAAACTGTCCTTCAGATATGAAGGTGAATATAAAACATTCACAAACGAGCAGAAACTAAGAGATTTCCTAGAAAATAATCCACCTTTGCAGGAAATAATAAAGGAAGCCTTAGAACCTGAAAGAAAAAGACAGGAAAGTGAAGCCTTGAGGAGAGTATAGAGGAAAAAATAGCAGAAAGGATAACCAAAAGAGTAAAAAGACAGACAAAACAATGATATGAAAAATCAAAATCAAAGGAAAAAATGGAGGAAGTAAATAGTGCATTTACAGTAATATCATTGAATGTGAATGGATTAAACTCCCCAATCAAAAGATACAGGCTGACAGAATGGATCAAAAAACATGAGCCATCCATATGCTGCTTACAAGAGACTCATCTTAGACCCAGGGATACAAACCAGCTGAAAGTGAGACGTTGGAAAAAGATACTCCACACGAATAGTAACCAGAAAAGAGCAGGAGTAACTATACTAATATTGGACAAAACAGACTTTAAATGCAAAAAAGTTATAAGAGACAAAAGTTATAAGAGACAAAGTTACAGAAGACCATTATATATTAATAAAAGGAACAATCCACCAGGAAGTTATAACAGTCATAAATATCTATGCATCTAACCAGGGTTCCCCAAAATATATGAGGCAAACTCTGGCAAAACTGAAGGGAGAAATAAAACATCTTTACAACAATCGCTGGAGACTTCAACACCCCACTTACATCATTAGATGGAACACTGAGACAGAAGATCAACAAGGAAACAAAGAACTTGAACAATATGATAGAGTTAGACATAACAGACATATACAGAACGTTGCATTCAAACTCAGCAAGTTATACATTCTTCTCAGGTGCCCATGGATCTTTCTCCAGGATAGACCACATGTTAGGGCACAATGCAGCTCTCAATAAATATAAAAAGACTGAAATTACACAAAGCACCTTCTCAGATCATAATGGAATGAAACTGGAAATCAATAATAGATCGGAAAAAAGTAAATTTCGCAAATGTGTAGAGGCTGAACAACACACTCCTAAATAATCAGTGGGTCAAAGAAGAAATTGCAAGTGAAATCAGTAAATATATTGAAACAAATGAAAACGAGAACACAACTTATCAAAACTTATGGATACAGCAAAGGCAGTCTTGAGAGGGAAATTTATAGCCTAAATGTACATATTAAAAAAGAAGAAAGAGCTAAACTCAAAGATTAAACTGAACAACTAGAGAAACTAGAAAAAGAACAACAAACCAATCCCAAAGCAAGAAGAAAGAAACAATAAAGATTAGAGCAGAAATAAATGAAATTAAGGACAAAAAAACAACAGAGAAAATCAACAAAACCACAAGCTGGTTCTTTGAGAAGATCAATAAACCTGACAAACCACTAGCTAGACTAACAAAGAAAAAAAAGAGACAGGATGCAAATAAATAAAAACAGAAGTGAAATGGGGGAAGTTACAGCTGAACCCACAGAAATAAAAAGGATCATAACAGGTTATTATGAGAAACTGTATGCCAACAAACTAGACAAGCTAGACGAAATGGACAAATTCCTAGAAATGCACAAACAACCTACACTGATGCTACAAGAAATACAAGAACTTAACAAACCAATCACATTTAAAGAGACTGACTCCGTCATCAAAAATCTCCCAGCAAAAAAAAGTCCAGGACCAGATGGCTTCACAAGTGTATTTTACCAAGCATTTCAAAAAGAATTAACACCAATCCTGTTTAAGCTCATCCAAAAAATTGAAGAGGAGGGAAAATTACACAACATATTTTATGAAGCCAACATCACCCTAATATCAAAGCCAGATAAAGATACTGCAAGAAAAGAAAATTAGAGATAAATCTCTCTAATGAACATTGATGCAAAAGTTCTCAACAAAATACTTGCAAACCAAATCCAACAGCATATCAAAAGGCTTACATATCTTGACCAAGTGGGATTTATTCCTGGTATGCAAGGCTGGTTCAACATAAGAAAATCAATTAACGTAATACACCACATTAACAAACCGAAGAGAAAAAAACCACATAATTATCTCAATCGATACAGAAAAGGCATTTGATAAACTCCAGCAACCTTTCTGGATAAAAAATTTCAAAAGATAGGTATTCAAGGAAAGTTCCTTAACATAATAAAGGGCATATATGGAAATCCCACAGGCAATGTCATACTCAAAGGGGAGAGGTTGAAAGCTTTCCCTCTAAGGTTAGGAACAAGACAAGGATGCCCACTGTCACCACTTTTATTCAGTATCATACTAGAAGTTCTAGCTAGGGCAATTAGAGAAGAAAAAAATAAATAAAGGCATCCAAATAGGAAAAGAGGAAGTAAAACTCTCACTATTTGCAGATGACATGATCCTGTATTTAGAAAATTCTGACGTATCCACAACAAAGCTACTTGAGCTCATAAAAGAGTTCAGCAAAGTGGCAGGATACAAGATCAACACGCAAAAATCAGTAATGTTTTTGTACACTAGTACTGAACAATCTGAGGAAGAAATAAGGGGGAAAATTTCATTTACAATAGCAACAAAAAGACTCAAATACCTAGGAGTTAATTTAACCAAAGAAGTACAGGACCTATATGCAGAAAACTATAAAACAATGCTAAAAGAAATCAATGAAGACCTAAACAAATGGAAAGATATTCCGTGTTCATGGACTGGAAGACTAAATATCATGAAGATGTCAATCCTACCCAAACTGATTTATAGAGTCAATGCAATACCAATCAAAATTTCAAAAGCTTACTTTACAGAATTAGAAAAGGCAACTACCAAATTCATTTGGAAGGGAAAATACATCCAAATAGCCAAAAGCATTCTAAAAAAGAAGAGCGACATAGGAGTAATTTCACGGCCTGACCCTGAAACATATTACAAAGCTACAGTGGTCAAAACAGCATGGTACTGGCATAAAGACAGACACATGGATCAGTGGAATAGATTTGAGAATCTAGAAATAAACCCTCACCTATATGGTCAACTGTTTTTTTGACAAACCTACCAAGTCCATGTTAATGGGACAAAACAGTCTCTTCAACATATGGTGCTGGGAGAACTGGATATCTATAATGAAAAGAATGAAAGAGGACCCCTATCTCACTCCCTATATAAGCATCAACTCAAAATGGATCAAAGACCTAAATATAAAAGCCAGGACCATAAAACTACTATAAGAAAACATAGGGAAACATCTTCAAGACCTTGTAGAAGGTGGTGGTTTCAGACTTTACACCCAAAGCATGCGCAACAAAATAAAAAAATAGATAAATGGGACCTCCTCAAAATTCAACACTTTTGCACCTCACAGGACTTTGTCAAAAGGGTGAAAAGGCAGTCGACTCAATGGGAGAATATATTTGGAAATCACAGGTCCCATATGGATATAATATCCATGATATATAAAGAGATGTCACAACTCAACAATAAAAAGACAAATGACCCATTTAAAAAACGGGCAAAAGACTTGAATAGACATTTGTCCCAACAAGAAATACAAGTGGCAAAAAAACACATGAAGGAAGCGGGTGTGGCTCAGTGGATAGAGGCCCCGTTTACCATATGGGAGGCCCGGGTTCGCATCCCGAGGCCTCCTTGTGAGGGCACACTGGCCTGAGCGGTGCGGTGGGCTGATGCAGCAACCTCACGGCAGGAAGCGGGTGTGG
>JAQZBX010030819.1:0-26625 GCA_029593785.1 Cabassous unicinctus | reverse complement strand
GTGTCTGCTTATCTCCCCCTTGCTGTGAGGTCCCGCCGCATCAGCCCACGGCGCCGCGCGAGCCGGCCTGCCCTCACAAGGAGGCGCCGGGAAGCGAACCCGGGCCTCCCATATGGTAAACGGGGGCTCCATCCACTGAGCCACACCCGCTTCCCCCCTTTAGTTTTAAGGGTGGTAATATCTTCCTACCATTGCTAGACTCTGGGTATGTCAGTATCATTTCTCCATTCCCTAACCCTGCCACACATTTGTAAATAATCCTTTCATTAAATTCCCAGCTGTGTGTCCCTTCTTTTTTCTGCCAGGATCCTAACTAATACAGGATTTAATGATAAAGTGCATGGTATACTGCTTAACACAGTGCCTGGCATATTGTTAGAGCTCAATGAATAGAAATTATTTTTATCATTATTATTATTATTGTTATGATTTAATTATATATTTAAATGTATTAGTAATCACTATCAGTTATTCCCATTTTTATTTCCCATATTTATATAGTTCTTACATATGAAGACAATAACTTCAAGTAAATAATTTAAATAGGTATAATTTGGTCCTTATATATCTAAAGATGATGTTCCATAAACAAACATTACATATAAATTACACATTGACTTGAAATACATTAATAGTAACACAATCCTTTCTCCCCTTTAAATCTTACTTGCTTTACTGTCTTCTGGCATCTAATGTTGTGAACGAGAAATCTAAAGTGTATTGATTGGCATTCCATTATACATTGTCAGTTCTAAATGCCTGCTTATTTTTAGGTTGTTTATTCAACCTTAAAATTTAAGACTTAAATCTACTTTCTTTTAATAATTTTTTCCTGATTCTCCATAAGCCTTAAATCTGTTTAAGTCTTTATTTAGCTTAACAAAGTTTTCTTCTATTATATCTTCCTTTCGATTCTGTCACTATCCATATCCTGGGTGTCTCTTTTATATCATCCATATGTAGCATCCTCTTTCTAATCCTTTTCATCATCGTGAATTTTTTTCTCTGCATACTGGGCTTTTCCCCAATATTATCCTTTACATCTATGAATCAATTTTCTGTTAAGATGATTTTCCCTTTAATGATTGTAATGCAAGTCCTATACTACTTATTTATTTTAGTTTCATTACATTCATCTTTCCTAATCTCATTTGGATACATCAGGGAAGCAGCTAGGTAGTCTGGCCTGCCTCGGAGCCTCAAAATAGACGATCAGAGCTCGTCACCATCATCTCCTTCAATTTTGATTCCTTGAATATTTTTGAAAACAAGCAGCAGATTCTTTAAAATGTGTTTCATTACCTTTGGACATTCCTTTTCAAAAATGTTTTCCTTCCTTTGCATATTGAATATTAAGTTGAGCATTTTGTATCCTGTAGATTTTTTTCATGGACCTTTGTAATTCTGTTCACTGTTGCCTGGCCTCTGTGTATCATACTCATCTGTGGAAAGATGCACGCTTGCTGGTAATAATGCGTGGACACAGTGGAGGTGTGAGGAAGAGGGAGGATGAGGAAAAGTGGAGTCTAGACTACCACTTAGGAGGCTATTGCCATGATCTGAAAATAATATAAAATAGTTCTAGATTTTAGTTTGCATACTGGGAAAAAACGGTTTCAGTGGTCAGATTAGCTTGGGAAATGTCTCTACACTCCTCTTAGAGAGTCGCAATATGTATTAGTGATACAAAAGCTCAAAAAAAAATATGGCTTAAAATATAAGTGGTTTTACTCTGTTTAACCAAGAAATTATTATACTTTCTATACCTGGACTGTGTTTGTTCCATAGCAAATCTCTTAAGTTGCCTTGAAACAGTTTGTTTCAGAACACAACTCATTCACTAAACAAATATTTATAAAATTCCTAAAATATGTGATACATAAGACCCTTAGGATGTTTTGATCATCAAAAGAGATGAAGATTCTCTTATGAAATTTAAGTTCTATTCGGAAAGAGAGACAATAACAGTACATATAATAAAGAATCAAGGCATGTAGTATGTTACAAAACTAAGTGCTATCACACACACACACACAAAAAAAAAGAGGAGGAAGAAGAGTGGGGTAAAGGGGGTTCAGGAGTGCCAGGTGGGAGATGACTACAATTTTATAGGATATTAAGGCTAAATCTATTAGAGAAGGTGCCATCTGAAAACAGACCTGAAGGTAACAATTTTTTATCTTTAGGGAGAGTAATTCAGGGAGATAAAATCAACTAATTTAAAGCCAGAAGTAAGGTGAGCACAGACTGGTGTTTCTTAGGAAAAGCAAGGTGACCAATGTGTCTGGAATGCAGTGAGCAAGAAGGAGGAGGAGAAAATGAAGTCAGCAGTTACAGGAAGCCAGCTCATTTCAAAGACTGTTTTACTCTGAGGGAGCTGGAGAACCTTGAAGGGTTTTGAGCAGAGAGGTGACATGATTCGATATGTTTTAAAAGGCTGTCTCGGGGTGGATGTGGCTCAAATGGTTGGGCGTCCGTCTGCCATATGAAGGGACCTGGGTTCGATCCCCAGGACCTCCCGGTAAAATAAAAAAAAACGTATATACAGAAGGCGCATGGGCTGCCAGGCTCTGTGTGCCGGTGAGCCGCCAGGCCCCGGGAGCCATGCAGCAAGATGATGACGTAACAGGAGAGAGACGCAGGGGAGAGACAAGACGAGATGCTCCAAAAACCAGGAACCGAGGTGCCCTGGTGGCAGAACACCTCTCTCCTACATCGGAAGTCTCCAGGATCGAAGACTAGAGGAGGAGGATGAGAAGAGATGGCAGGAAACAGACAGAGAGAATTGCCCAGCAAATGGACACAAAACAGCAAAAAAGGGGAAGGGGTTTAAACTGGATAAAGTAAATAAATAAATCTTAAAAAAAAAAAAAAAGGCTGTCTCGCTGTTTGGTTAACAATAGACTGTAGAAGACAAGGGTAGAAGCAGAAAGACCAGTAAAGGAGACTTTTTTAAAAAAAGTTTTGTATTGTAGTACCATATGTACAACTGAAAACTTCCCATTTTGATCACTTTCAGGTGTACAATTCAATGGTATTAATTTTATTCTTAATATTGTGCTACTGTAACCAATATCTTACTCAAATGTTTAGTAATCCAGATAAAAGATGAGGATGTTAGTTATAAAGGTATTGAAAAGTGGAATGTGGATGGATTTAATAAGTAGAGTCACTGAATTGCATGGCAGATTTTCATGTAGGGTATGAGAGAAAGAAAAAAGTAGTGGATGACACTAGCCTTTTTGGCCTGGGCAATCTGAAAATATGGAGTTGCTATTAAGTGAAATTGGGAAAGAATGTAGGTGATCCAGGCTTTGGGGGACAGATCAAGAGTTCAGCTTTTTTCATATTGAGTTTGAGATATGTTTTAGATATCTAAGCGAAAATGTTAAATAGGCAGCTAGATACAGAACTCTGGAGACCAGGAGAAAGTTTAGGGTTTAAGACATAAAACTGAGAATCAGCTTATAGGTATTTAAAGCCCCATGCTTAGATGAGATCAGCAAGGGACAAAGGAAAAGGAGAAGGGGATCAAGGACGGAGTCCTGGGGCAGGAAGAATAGGGACTAGCAAAGGTCCTGTAGAGGGAGGATAAATGAGAGGGAAGAAAACCACCAGATGAAGACCTGATTCAAAATGGTGGCTTAATTTTGAGTGGGGAGGGAAGTACTCTTTGTGAACATACACATCCTAGGTAAGGTATTGGTGTTTTACCTATTCTCCACATCATCCTTAAATGAGCTGTTGATTTCTTTCCAAATGCTGTGTCAATGAATCTGGCTGTTGCAAACTAGGTGATTGGCATTCCTTGTGTTTATTCAAAAATGATATTATTCTGAGTTACAGATAATTGAAAAACAGTAGATAATTGCATAATTAAGTAATTTATTATTAATTAAAATGTTAACGGTGAACTTAAACATTAACTGTAATTAAAGATTAACTGTAAACTTATTTAAATATATGTTTTTTATAGATCTCATCCTTCCTCTTTCCAATATTTAATTTTCATTTTGGAGTTCTTTCAGAATATTTATATTTCTTCTTTATGAATCTTTTCTATTTTTCTTATTTCTCTTTTGAACTGCATATAGAACTATAGGTTGAGAAACATCATGGCTTTGAAGAAGAAAAGATGTATACTTTTTGTATTATTTTCCATACCTTATCTAATGTGAAGTTTTAATCATTATTCTCAGCCCTAGAAAATGCATTGGGAAACACTTTTCAGAGGATAGTCTATGATCACACACACACCTACGTACACACACACTGGATTACCCTGATATGCTAATTCAGTCTGAACTCTTTTTCCTAAGTGGTCTTATATAACCACCCCTATTGAAGCTCACTATCAATATAGAATAAGTCCAATTTGCCCCATCGATATTTTTTCCGTATGTTTCACATTCCTATTATCAGACACAGAGCAGACACCTCCAGCAGCCACAGGTGCCCCTGGATCCTATGAAACTATTGAAAGTTTACTCAGTTTCTTGGCTCTGCAAACAGAGGCAGAAAAAAATGGTATCATTGGTACATTAGGAATCAAAAACTCTGCCCCCCTCCTGTACTCTCCTGACTAAAAATAAAAGCAGGGAAAGAGAAGAATTGGAACTGTTGTTTGAATTGCAGGCTTTCAGGGTAGCACTGCAGTTTTAGCAGATGCCAGTGCCTTATATTAACTATGACAGAAGTTACATGTCCTGAGCCAAAGGAAAAATAAATGTTTACTATCAGACTGGAGAGTTGAAAACCAAAGACAAGGGATGGGAAGCAAGTAGACAGAAATCCATGGATGAAGGCAATGCCATGGAGAGCAGATCAGTAAATCTGTGTGCGTCCACATTCATATAAGTCAAAGTTACTCAACCAGACTGATGTTCTGGATTTATTCCTATTCAGGGTCAGCATTTTGTCTGAAACCAGCATAAGCCTTTTCAAAGTTACTAACTCTCCAAACGCATACTCTGAGATACCTCAATACTTCCTGACTTGAAATTCTTAGCTCCCTCAGAAGAGATTGAAATCGTTCTGGAAACACTAATATGATATGAAAAAGGAATGCCTAGATTACTTAACACACATCATACAGGCTGAATTTCAAAAAAAATTTAATAACTCTGCATGTTTTATGGTCTTCATGGAACAGTTTGAGAAAAGGTCAACTATAATCCTAAATTAACAACGAAGTCAGATCCAATGCATTCCTAGCATTATGCAAAGAAAGGCACAGTGTTGCAGTTACCCCAATGGAATCAATAGAAGTGCTCTAAAGAATGCCCATACCAACCAGACACCTCAGGAAACTGGCTGCCAAAGGTATTTGAACTTTCTCTATAGTTGTTGGTGAATCATTTTACAGGGTTATTAATTTGACAGATTAGGTGCTGTGTCAATGTTTTTCTCTCTGTAAATCTAAAATCCAAAAGTGTAAATACATTGTTTATCATTCATTCCAAGGAACATCTTAGTCTTGAATTTCTTTGTTTTGTATGTTCCAGTTTTTTTGCAAAATAGAGGTTAGGCTCTGTCAGTGAAAATCAACAGACATTTATTTATCACCTACTGCACACAAGAAATGGTACTTAGGTGAGGAGCAAAATATAAACGATCACGACAAAATCTCTGATGTGTGGGAAAAATAATTATTTACGTAAACTGACTAGGTTTACTGCTATGCTGAATAACATACGATAAAATGGTAGTGGTGTCTTTCTTTTCTACACCTTTTGTTTTCCACATAATATTCAGAATAGGACTCTCTGAACAAAGGCTTGAAAATTTTTTAGTTGGACAAAATAGTTGAACCAATTATTTTCATAAGCACAGGCATACTCAATAAGATAGAAGCTAGAGGAAAACATCTCTGTTTGAACCAATTGTTTGCAATACAGGGCACCTAATAAAAACCAGGATGCAGACGATTGATTGAGAAATTGTGTTAGTCCAGTAAACTTGGTCAAAATGCAGTTTCTTTTTTATTTTTAATTTTTGCCATGAAATGTAGCCTATAGAATCAACTGCTTCCAAGTGCACAGGCATAATACATTTCCCAATGCATAGCAATTTAATGTGGGGTAGTTCCTCATACAAGCAATTTTCTGAGAAATATAATAGGCTGTAAAGAGAGTGCATTTGATTATTTCTAAGCAGTGTGAACGAGACATGAGATTGTTGCACTTCAGGAACAACAAGATAAACATGCATGTCATCTGAAATTATACCTGTCACAATATATTAAAAAAGCACACATGGATTTTTTTCCTCTAGACTATCATACTTAGCTTCTTTTCTTCTTTATAAATACCACTCTAATTCCTGGATTTAAAATCTGAACATTCAAATTTTAGAGCTTATTCAAGTTGCTACTTGCTAAATAATAAAATCGTAAAAATGGAAAAAAGTCATCATAATAAGTTAAATAAATATGATGCATCCCAAATGCAACAAAATTATTTTCATAAATTTGAATATATAAAAGCCTGAAGGACTGACTAAGAATGAGTGTGGCTGCACTCTAGATATATTTCAAGGTATGTCTTAGTCTTGTCCTTCCAAAATATGGTTATTAATAAAGTGTTTTATGGTGCTTATAAAATAATGCATTGAATTTGGTGTCTTATTCAATTCTACTGAATATATCATAAATGCATACTGAATAAACCAGAATTTTAAAGTCCCCATTTGGAAACTGGGCACCCTTCAAGGCCACATAAATCCATTCATTCCTAATTTCATGCAGTAAAGGATAACATTATAGCCTAAAAAGACTAATGGAGTTGTAAAGTTTACACTGTCAATGGATATTTTAGTACCTAGAAAAATTTGGTGATTTTTAACTTAATGGTATTTGAATTTTTGAAGAAGCCATACAAATTTCTCAGAAGATAAAGATATTTAATATACCATTATCATAGTGTATGGAATTTCTCCACCACTGAATTTCATGGGAAATATTATAGAAGGAGAAATTGATGTTAGAAAGAGATTGGCCAGTAAATTAATTAATGACAAAAACCTGTGGGCCTTTGAACCTGATTTGGGATTTTAGGATTCCTTCATGTAGGGCTGTGTGTGTTTGTGTGTGTGTATGTGTGTGTGTTAGAAAGAAAGAGAGATATTTCACTTTGAATATTAAATATCAAATGCTACCTAAAGTCCAGAGAATATAATAATAAATTCATTCTTTAAAAATTTTGACTTTACTTCCATTCTTATAGCTAACCAGCTGTATTTTTATTGTTTTTATACATAAGAATGACAACCTGAGACTGTTAGAACATCATGTCTCCCTGGTATAAAATCCAATAATAGGTTGGGACTTTTAGGTAAGATGGTAGAGTAGGGAGCTCTAGGACTCAGTCTTTCCAAAAAAAATAACTATTAATCAGTTCAGGGCCTCTCTGAAACAACTATTTCAAAACCATCTAGTCCATGGCTAGTTGCTGGTGACAGAAGGGGACTTAAAGATCTTCTTTCTCAAAAACAGGGATGGGTATGGCCTAATCACTGATCAGGACTTTTGATTAGCAAATTTGATCACTGGGTTGTAGCTCTGAGGGCAGCTGTTTTTTCAACCTGCTTGGGACAAAAGTAGTGGCAGTCATTATTTCAACCCTTTCCAGACAAGGGCAGAAGTGGTGGAGATTTAAGATACAGTGCTTCCTCAGAGCTGTGGGGCAGTTAGCTGAAGGGCTGCATTTGCTGGGCAGGCCAAGAAAGCTCAGCTTTGGAAAGCCATCAGAGAAGCTTTTGGTGCACTTCCTGACTCCCACCACAGTACACTTTGGAGTCAGTCTGTGCCCCATTCATGGGTCCCTGGCCCTGTTTTGTCTGGGAAAGACTCACTTGGGAAAGTCCTTTCCAGGGTGACTCTCCTCCCAGAATTTGCCTTCCAGACAAAAGCACCATGATACAATGAAGGGAATGTAAAAAACTATAAACTGGACAGTATGGGGAAAAGGCCTTCCAGCTTCCAATACCCAGGAGAGGTAGGTCTATCCCCTGGGAAACAGAGGGGACAATCAAACTCCCATAAATAGGGGAACTCCAAAACAACTAACAAGCAAAAGTCCAAGGCAAGACATAGGCCCAGAAAGACAGGGGAAACCATGTACATTGCATTTGCCTTGGGCAGATCTTCCTGATAGGAGGGCTGAAGCTCAAGGAAATCTCCAACTTATCACCAGCAGGTTAAAAACCTACAAAACCAAGAAACAGATATCCCAAGGAGTGAATCCCAGAGTTAACATTTTAAAATATTAAAATATACAGAAAAAGTACAAGACAAAGAAACAGGAAATGATGACCCATCTAAAGGAAGAGGATAAAAATACAGAAAGCTACAATGAAGAAGACTAGAATGTGGACATATTGAACAAAGTCTTTAAAAATCATCTTTAAAATGCTCAAGGATTGAAGAAAAGTACAGAGAAAGAACTAAAGGATATCAAGAAAACAATGAATTAACAATATGAGAATCTAATTAAAGATATGGAACCAAACAGAATTACTGGTGTTGAAGACTACAATACTGAAATTTAAAAATGCCAGGAGGGTTTCAAGAGCAGATTGGAGCTGGCAGAAGAAAGAATCAGTGAACTTAAAGACAAGACACTTGAAATGATTCAGGCTGAGGAGCAGAAACAAAAAAGAAATAATGAAAGTGAAAATAGCCTCAGACAACTATGGGAAACCATCAAGTGCTCAATATATACTCATTACAGGAGTCTCAGAAGGAGAAGAAAGAGAGAAAGGGTCAGAAGGAATAGTCAAAGAAATAATGATAGAGAACTTCCCAAACTTAGCAAAAGATGTGAACATGCACATCCGAGAAGTTCAGAGAACACCAAACAGGATAAACATGATGAAAAATGTGCCCTGTCATATACTGATAACACTATCAAATGCGAAGGACAAGTAGAGAGTTCAGAAAGCTGCAAGAGAAAAGCAATTGTTATGTACAAAGTCATCCCAAATAGATTGAGTACCAATTTCTCATCAGAAACCATGGAGGCAAGAAGGCAGTATGTTGAAATACTTAAAGCACTGAAGGAAAACAACTGCCAGCCAAGAATTTTATATCTGGCAAGACTGTTTTACAGAAATGAAGGAGAAGGTAAGACATTCTAAGATTTAAAAAAGCTGAGGAAGTTCATCCCCACTAGACCTTCCCTACAAGCAATGCTAAAGGGAGTTATTGATACTGAAAGAAAGGGACACTAGACAGTGGTTCAAAGCAGCATAAAGAAATAAAGACCTGCAGTAAACGTAACCATTTGGGTAATTATAAATGCCAATATTTTTGGATTATATTGTTCGGTATGTAACTCCACTACTTATTTCTGATAGGTGCTAAAAATGCCAATGCATAAAAATTAATGATAAATCTAGGTTTTTGGACATACAATTTACAAAGATATATGTGGTGAGCAGTGAAAAAAATGGTGGGGGATGGAGAGGTATAGGAAAATTGTATGTTGATGCTATTGAACTTAAGTTGAGATCAAGCCAAATATGAATCTTTTTGTCATTTATTTAGGAACTTAATTTTTTTTAAGGTACTGGGGCCAGGGATTTAACTCAAGACCTCCTATGTGGGAAGCCAGCACTCAACCACTGAGCCACATTGCTTCTCTTGAGTTGGTTTTTTTGTTTGTTTGCTTGTTGTTTTTTTGTTTTTAGGGGGCACCAGGAACCAAACCTGGGACCTCCCATGTGGAAACAGGCACTCAACCACTTGAGCCACATCCGCTCCCAGGAACTTAAATTTTAACCCCATGGTAACCACAAGGAAAATAGATGAACAATATATCTCAATATTCATTTTGAAAGCACTCAATATAGTACAAAACAAGAAAACATAAATATAAAAGTAGGACTTAACAGATGTGAGGGACAATAAAGGTATGACTTACAAAGGCTAAATAGCAGAATGGCAGAAGAAAGTCCCGTATTATCAGTAATGACTTTAAATGTAAATGGTTAAGCTCTCCAAATGGAAGATATGAATCAAACAGCATGACCCAACTATATGCTGTCTGTAAGAGACTCTCCTTAAAGTCAAAGATACAAGTAGGTTGAGGGTGAAAAGATAAAAATAAATATATCAGTAATAACCAAAAGAGAGCTGGGTGGCTATACTAATAACATATAAAACAGACTTGAAGTAAAAAACAGTTACAAGTGACAAAAATTGTCATTATATACTGATAAAGGGGAAAATTCAACAGGAAGATGTAATAATTATAAATACATATGCATCTAATAGCAGAGGCCAAAAATATATGAAGCAAATGCTGACAGAGTTGAAGGGAGAAACTGATGGTTCTATATTAATAGTAGGAGACTTTAACACACCATTCTCCATAATGGATAGAACATCTAGTCAGAATTTCTAAAAGGAAGCAAGTACTCGTATGATACACTAAACCAACCATCCCTAACAGAAATATATAGACCACCGCACCCAACCAAACCAGAATACACATTCTTCTTGAGTCCTCATAGATCATTCTCCATGATAGAGCACATGAGGGGTCAAAAAACAAGTCTCAATAAATTAAAAAATATTGATATCATACAATATATGTTCTCTGGCCACAAGAGAATAAAGTTAGACATCAATAACAGAGTGAGAAAAAAGGGAAAATTCATAAATATGTGGAAATTAAACAACATACTCTTAAACAACTAATGGAAATATCTTGAGGTACAACATACTAAAGCATATGGGATGCAGCGAAGGCAGTACTGAGAGGGAAATTTACAGCTCTCAATGTTTATATTAAACAAAGAAGAAAGATTTCAAATTAGAGATCTAACCTCAAAACTGGAAGAACTAGAAAAAGTAGAACAAATTAAACACATAGCAAGCAGAAGGAAGAAAATAACAAAGATTATTGCATAGTTAAATGTAATAGAAAACAAACAAAGACAATAGAATCAACAAAACCAAAAGTTATTTCTTTGAAAAGATCAATAAAATCAACAAAACTTTAGCTAAACTGACAGAAAAAGAGAGGATACAAATTATAAAAATTAGAAATGAAATTGGGGACATTACTACTGAACCCACTGAAATAAAAAAGACTATGATTGGATACTATGAACAACTGTATGCCAATAAAGTAGATAACCTATATGAAATGAACACATTCTCAGAAACAGACAAATGACTTACCTTGAAGTATTTCAAGAAAAAATAGAGGATCTCAACAAACCAATTACTAGTAAAGAGATTGAATCAATAATCAAAACCTCTCAAAAAAGAAACACAAAGGACCAGATGGCTTCACAGGTGAATTCACAGGTGAATTCTGCCAAACATCCCAAGAAGATATATCAGCAATTCTGCTCAAATTCTTCCAAAAATTGAAGAGGAGGGAACACTCCCTAATTCTTTCTGTGTGGCCAACATCACTCTCATACCAAAACGGGATAAAGATACCATAAGAAAAGAAAACAACTCAATATCTCCTATGAACATAGATGCAAAAATCATCAACAAAATTCTAGCAAACTGGCTCCAACAGCATGTTAAAAGCATTATACAGCATAATCAGTTGAGATTTACCCCTGCTATGCAAGTTTGGTTAACACAAGAAAACAAATTAATCAAATACTCCACATTGACAGATGTGAAGAAAAGGAAAAAAACCACCTGAGAATCTCAATCGATGCAGAAAAGTCATTTGACAAAATATAGCACCCTTTCTTGTTAAAAATACTTAGAACACCAGGAATAGAAGGGAACTTCCTCAACATGATAAAGGGCATTTATGAAAAGCCCACAGCTGACAAACTACTTAATTGTGAAAATCTGAAACACTCCTCCTAAGATCAGGAAGAAGACAAGATTGCCCACTGTCACAACTGTTATTCAACAATGTACTGGAAGTTCTTCCTAGAGAAATTAGGCAAGAAAAAGATATAAAAGGCATCCAAATTGGAAAGAAAGAATAAAACATTCCCTACTTGCAGATAATATGATCCTCTATACAGAAAATAGTGAAAATCCACAACAAAATTCCTAGAGCTAGTAAATGAATTCAGCAAAATGATGGGGTACAACATTAACACTAAAAGAAAAAATCAGTATTTTTTTTCTATACACAAGCAATGGCAATCAGAAGAAGATATCAAGAAAAAACTCCAGTCACAGTAGCAACTAAAATAATTGAATATCTAGGAATATATCTAAACAAGGATTTAATGGAATTGTACACAGAAAAGATACAAAGCATTGCTAAAAGAAATTAAAGAAGACCTAAATAATTGGAAGGATATTCTGTGTTCATGGGTTGGAAGACTACATAAAATTAAGATATCAGTACTATCTATGGCAGTTTGAGAACATTTTATGAATCCCTAAAAAAGAAAGATTGTATTTGTAAACTAATCTCTTCTTCTGGATGTGATACCCTTTGATTGCATTAAATTCAGTTGAGAGGCTTTGATTAGATTACCTGTTAAGATTGATTTAGAGCTTTTGATTTTACTTCATCAGTGGGTGTGACTTAGGTTGAGTCCCTGTTGCCTTGCTGGGTCTGATAAATGGACATTCAGACAGACATGGGGAAGAGAGAGCTGTGTCATTTTTTTATCCTGCCATTTGACAGAAAGCAGAAGACTCAAATAGTGAGGCCCAAGGGAGAGATGAATCATTTTACCTGATAGCTTACAGCTGAAATTGGAAAGAAAGCAGAACAGCTAAGACTAATAAAGAAGGCCCAGAAAGAAACAAGCCTTATGCCAGGAAAGAAGGACTATATGCTCACTTAGGCAAAAGAGTTAAGAAGCTGGACCCACAGAGCTCAAGAGGAAGAGGAAGCCTGGAGGGAAAGGAGAGACCAGGCAGAGTTCACCTGCCATCTTGCTTCAACATGTGGCAGCTGACTTTGGTGAGAAAGCACCACTTATGGTGCCTTGAGTTGGACTTTCCATGGCCTTGGGACTGTAAGCTTTTACCCCAAATGAATACCCTTTACAAAGCCAACAGATTTCTGGTACTTTGCATTGTACTCCTTTGGCAGACTAATATACTACCCAAAGCAATTTACAGATTCAATGCAATCCCAATCAAAATTCCAACAACCTTATTTGCAGAAATGGAAAAGCCAATAATAAAATTTATATGGAAAGGTAAGGGACCCTGAATAGCTAAAACTATCACACTTCCCCATCTTAAAACTTATTACAAAGCCACAGTAATCACAACAGCATGGCACGGCACAAGGACAGAGATATAGAACAATGGAATAGAATTGAGAGCTCAGAAATCAGCCCTCATATTTATGGTCAACTGATTTTTGACAAGGGAACAAAGAACACTCAATCAGGAAAAAATATTCTCCCAAAAAACAGTGCTAGGAAAAGTGGGTCTTCATTTTGCAAAAAAAAAGAGGTCCCTACCTCACACCATATACAAAAATCTATTTAAAATTGATCAAAGACCTAAATATAAGAGCTAGAACTATCAAACTCCTAGAAGACAACATAGGAAACCATCTTCAGGATTCTGTGTTAGGCAATGGCTTCTTAGACTTTACACCCAAATCACGTGCAACAAAAGAAAAAAATACCAAAACAGGATTTCATCAAAATTAAAAACCTTTAGTCCTCTAACTTTATCATGAAAGTAAGAAAACAACTTACACAATGGGAAAAAATATTTGGAAATCACATATCTGATAAAGGATTAATATCCAGAATATATTAAGAAACCTTCAACATAATAACAAAAGGATGAATAGCCCAATTTAAAAATGGGCAAACATCTTGAACAGACATCTCTCCAAAGAAAATATATAAATGGCCAGGCAGCACATGAAAAAATGCTCAATATCATTAGCTATCAGGAAATGCAAATGAAATCCACAATGAGACACCATTTCATAATCATTACAATGGCTGCTATTAAAAAAAATAGAAAATAGTCTTGGAGAGGAAGAGGAGAAATAAGAACACTCATTCATTGCTGGTGGGGATGTAAAATGATGCAGCACCATGGAAGACAGTTTGGCAGTTCCTCAGAAAGCTAAATATGGAATTGTCATATAACCCAGAAATCCCATTACTATGCAAATATTCAAAAGAATTGAAAGCAGGGATTCGAACAGATATTTGCACAGTGATGTTCATGGTGGTATTGTTCATAGTTACCAAGGGATGGAGGCAGCCCAAGCATCCATTAACTGATGAATGGATAAATAAAATGCTGTTTTTTCCCTGTGCAATGGAGTATGAAGTTCTGATAATATGTAACAACGTACATGAACCTTGAAGAATCATGGTAAGTTAAATAGACAAGGTGCAAAGGGACAAATATTATATGATCTCACTGATTTGAAACAGGTAAAATAGGTAAACATATGGAGTCAGAATCTAGAATATAAATTCTTAGGGAATGTGTTGGGCATAAGGAATGGGAAGTTAAGGCTTAAAATGTACAGGATTCCTATACGGAATCTGGAAATGTTTTGGTAACGAATGGTGGTGATGGTAGCACAACATTGTGAGCACAATTAACAGCAAAGAAATATATATCTGAATGTGATTAAAAGGGGACAAATGTTAGATTGTGTATATGGTAACAGAACACAAATTTTAAAAACACATGGAACTACACTACAGAAGCAGTGAAACCTAAGTTGAACCATGGGCTTTAATTAATAGAATAATTATAAAACTGTGCTGGCATCAATTATAACAAATGTTTCACACCAAGGCTAGGTGTTGCTTGGTAGGGTGGTATATGGGAGTCCTGTAGTTTATGCATAATTGTTCTGTAAACCCACAACTTCTCTAATAATAAAATCCAGTAATAGTTTCCATGTTACTTACCTCTGGTAGCTATAATCAAGATAGTAGTTATAATTTAAAAGCATCTTCAATGTAGATTGTGTAAATATAAGTCAAAATACTATCGAATAATTATTAATTATTCTTTATAATGTCACATATATGTACATGCAACATTATTCTCTATTTTATTCATAGTAAAAATGAGTCCCAAAGAAAATATCCTTGGAAATTTTAAGTAAACAATTGATGAAATATTTATTGTTACTGTTTTTAATCAAGTTGATGGAAATGAGGTTGTGACTTTAGATAGGAAATGTGAAACTTCTTGAAATGCCCCTTACATGCTAGCAAGAACATGTGGTGACTCAACAGAAACTGTGTAATAGTAGACTAATTAATGTTCTCAATGGAATATTTCCACCAAACTCTTCAGACAAGCAGGGATTTGCCCTGCAGTTAGGATCTCAGTGTATTTCTGAGCCAGTTGAATCTACCTTGGTAAACTTGGCCTTATTACACATGTTTTTCTATCATTCCTAGTGAAGAACAGGCCAATTTTGTAAAAGGTTTATAAAGCTGTATAAACATAATTTATTAAATCCTTTAGGGTGAAAGGTGCTATATAAATGTAAGATATTAAAGTACTTAATCAAAAGCACCTTGTTTTAGGTCCTCTGTCAAGCAGAATAAACAAATATGCAAAAGAACATAATACATCACTGCTGGAATAACCATACAAAATAGCAACAGCTATTCCATTTTTGGTAGATTCTATTTCTACAGCCTTAAGTTCCAAAGATTTTAAAATGATTATTGAAATGCAATGCCATCCTCTCACCTTCCCATCACTGGTTAAGTCACTTTCTAAACATTAACATAAACAAAGCTACATGTCTTTGTTTTACAAGGTTGATACCAAAGTCTTCTTAGTGGGCAGCTGGTAAGGGGAAAATTTTATAAGTACCCTTTCTGCATTTCAAACCTATGAATCACATAGTTACATTTTAAAAGATCTCAGAAAAATGGGGTGGGAAATGTATATATTCCTCAAACGGAATTAATTCCATTTTTCTCAGGACTAGCTGGAGCATGGCAATGTTCTCCATTTTGACTGTAGCCTCTGTGATCCAGCTTGACTGAATCTAGATCCAATCTAAGGCCATTGGTAAGACCTTTTGGCTTTTTAGAACAAGTATTAAACTTTGGTTTATTCAGGAATCCTCTGGTTCTCTCTAGGAGTAGCATCAGCATATATTAGTTTGGAAAACATGGAATCTATTCTAATATCCTGTTGAGAAGAGGGGCAAGAGAGAGATTTAGTGTGAATGGAGGTTATTGGTAGTATCTGATTAAGAACAAATAGATCCATGGCATCTTCATATTCATCATCACCATCATGGTCATCATTATCAGAACCTATACCTATTCAGTAATTAGTATGTTACTGTGCTAAGCACTTTACTTGCATTATTTAATTATAATACTATAAGGTAGGCTCTAATATCATAGATACAATTTCAGAGATTAAGTAAGTTGTCCACAGTTACACTGCTTAGCAAAATCAACCTGAAGTGTTTGTAAGGCCATGAAACTAATCTAGGGTTGATTCCTAAAATACATTGCTCTGAAGACCCTATTAATGTTAGATTCAGGCCAAACATAATGGCGACAAATGCATACACAGCTGTGGTTCCGAGGTCAATGTGGGATCGATATTTCTACATGGGTGGAATTAAGGTAAGGGTTCTTTCTGGGGCTTGGAGGTGTAGCTAGAGGACTTGACTTTCACTTCGTATAGCATTTAGAACAAGACAGACAAAATGTCAGTTGTCCAAATATGTGTGCGTGTATGTGTGTGTGTGTGCATGTGTGGAGAGGGATGGAGGAGGAAGCATATTAATGAATGTCATTGAAGAGGAGCAAAAGTCTCCACAGCTACCCACTGCTACCATTGATGTTTGAGATGCAGCTAAATTAGGGCACTGTCACAGCTGTATAGGAAAGGCCTGGTTCTTTAAGTCATACCTTGATCTGTAGGTGAACCAGGATGAACCAGGCTGGACTTACAGTAGACTCACCCCTCTGCCATCGCAGTAAGATTCTTTCCCTAGCTCTAATAAGCTTGTTGTTCTATGGCTTTCTTAGAGCCCTCCCAGTATTTTACTCTTTTTTTTTTCCCTTACAGAAGTTTATACATTGAACTCCAAAGTCCTCCCTTCATAGCAAACTAAACTTCAGAATGCGCCCCAGCTTAACACTTGACAACTGTATTTGGTTTAAGGAGAACTCTGTCTAATGTCCTCACAGGTTTACAAAGATTGGTCCCAGAGACTGGGCTGGTTTTAGTCTTTTTCTAGAAGTGGAAGAATATATATGGATTGGAGAGCAGAAGGAAATAGTTTCAGAGGGCTGTTCCATTCATGAGATTTTTAATTAATGTCGTATAAAAGTATTGTTACTTTCTCCAAAACCACCAAATCAAGAATAGCATAAAACAGCTAATAATACAATTTAGAATCAGAAAATTTGCCATGACAGGTAACAAATGGTTCATGAATTCCCAAGGGGAAGAATTAATATGGACAATAGGAAAGCCTTTCTGGAGAATATGGCAGTAGAAAGGGCCTTCAAAATCTGATGCCACTCTGTTTGACAGATCATTATTGGTAAAGGTTTGAAGATAGATTGTTTGGTTAGAACTTAAACATATCTAGGATCCCAGACCTTAGGGATAGTCTCTAAGGAAAAAATTAATTAAGGGATTGGATTAGAAAATTTTAGACTAAGAAATATCTATGTGTGTTTGAGCCCCCTTCAAACACATAGGCAGGATAGGGCAGCACTTGGCCTGTTGCTGTAATAAGGGTACAGAGCACAAAATTCCCCATATCTCAAGATATGACCTTCCCTCCTGTAAGGCAGGATTAGTTGTTTGTTCTTCTTACTATGTTGAAACTTCTTTGAGGTTATGAGTATCTTATTCACTACTATGGTTGATGTGGATTGAATTGTCCACCCCAGTTTGGACAAGTTACAAGTCTTGGTCCACATTCTGGTGTGTGTGTACCCATTGTAAATAAGATCTCTTCAAGATGTTACTTAGGCTAAGCTGTGACCCAGCTGAATCAGGATGGGCTTTAATCTTTTTTACTGGAGTCCTTTATTAGCTGAATTAAAATCAGAAAGAGAAAAAAGCCAATGGAGAAGCAAGAATCTGGAAGTCAAAGGGACCTGGAAGAGAAAGGAGAAGATACTGTCATATGCATTGCCCTGTGACAGAAAAGCCAAGGATCATGGATGGCCAGCAGCCAGCCCCAGAACACCACAGTCTGATGATTTGATTTTGGACTTCTAGCCTCAAAACTGTGAGCAGATAAATTCCAATTATTTAAGCCAGCCCATTGTAGCATGAAAATAGACTCAGGTACAAAATTGGCATACAGTAAATATTGGCTGAATAAATGAAGTAGTATGCATATGAAATTAAAGGTAAAGGAAGGTATAGGTATCAGGAATATATAGCTTCATTGGTGAAGGAGGTGGTATAGAGAATAATGGTTCTGTATTTACTCTGAGTTTAAGACTTATTTTTCTGGCCTTAGGCTTGCAGAATCTAAGCCTATCCTCCATGTCAGGGCAAATTACAGTGTCTCCAGGATTGGGAATGACAAAAGGGTGTGAATTGAACATATAGCCTTTGGTTTGATGCACAAACATCTCTCGATCTCTATACCATGGTCTTAATCTTCACATATCGATCTACCCTAATAAGCTTGGTGAGAAAGCACCAGAGGAGGGCACTAGGAGGATGCTGGAGAGTACAATTCAAGCACAGATATGAGGAGGTTGTATGAAATGCATTGTAGACTTACAAGAATAAACAAGTGTAGGGACAAGGTGCTCATAAGAGTAAGAAAGAACAGATCTCAATGATTTTGATCTTTGTACTTTATCTTCATAGTCAAGGAGAATAAATATTTGAAAGCATCTACATGAAGAAGTAACTACAACTAATTTTAAGAGGTAGAGGACAATTATTTGTCTAAGGTGGTAGCTTTGTACTTTTACAGTGAATATTCTTATCATAAAAGCTTTTACCAATGTTTATGGTAGATATTTGTTTTCATCAGCTCCAGTTATTTTAGGTCAGGGATCACTTGGATTATCTACTTATGAAAGTCTAACATAAGTCAAGTCTATTTTTATGAATACTTGCTGTTTTTGAAGTTTTTCACAAAGCCAACTCTCTCACACTTTTTAAAGTTAGGCCAGATTTAATTTCAGCGTACTGTTTTGTACTGCATGCATTCATTATCATTCTGTTGTGTAGAATGTTAACTTGGGCAAAGCCCCTTACTGAGCAAGTAGTTGGGATTTTTTTTTTCCATATTCCAATGTTCTATTCTGAAAATTATTCACAATTTTAGAAAAAATTATAATAAATTCAAAAAAGACAAGTGGAAGTGCTATTTGAAAAGTAAGAAAACAAGCTCATTAGGTGAACTAGCAATTAGTAGGTGCACAGCAACAAATATACTTCCAGACCATTGTATAGAATGTGGCTCTTCTGACCCCACGTTTGAAGGGAATTCTATTTCTTTCTGAGAGGAAAATGAGTGGTTCAGAACCTTTTTTTATCCTACCCTTTATATCTAATGACATTATTTGCAAGTAAGTAGCCATGGTTTGAAATTAAGGGGATCTGTGGCTATGGAAAAGTTCCTACTATGAATCTATTATGTCTGATACCATTTGATAAGGCTTAAAATGACTAATTTCTTTTGAACTGAAATTGTTTTTACCTTTGTTCATAAACATTGACTGAATATGAAAGATTCTCCTTAAATTAGGTTTCTGCCACACAAAGAAAAGCCAAGGCACAGAGTGGGTGGGAAGGATCTCTCTTACATGGAAATTACTATACAAAGTCAGGGACACAAATCCCAGGTTCTAACTATATAGACACACATATTTTTATTGAAATAGAAGCACACTTAAAACTAATCCTTGCAAAAACAAAGGGAAGCTATTCTTAGAGGCAAAGATGAAAGAAATGAGACATATTAAATTTCATTTTATATAATGATATATAACTTACTGAAAATTGTAAATGTTGAACTGTTTGCTAAGTTTTGAGCTTATTTTCAGCTATTCTCCATGACACTACTTTTAATACCACTTATTTAAAAGTTTTCACATTGTCTGCCTTTTTTGGAATCATAAGTCACAATATTTTTGGGGAGTCACTGATGATAATCATATTGCCAACCCCATGGAATACTTTTGTACTCATCTTCTGAAGTTTGGAACATTTGGCACTATTGATCATTTTTATTTCTTAAAATTCTCTCCGTTCTATGACATTCTTCATTCCTGAAGGTCTTTCCTCTCTTCCAATCTGTTTTATTTATGGACATCTCAGGTTCCATTTGTAACCAAATGTTGGTCTCTGTTCTCAGATCTATGAGTCATTCTCTTTTTAGGTGAAGTCATTGAAACCAGTGGCTTTGGTTAGCACCTCTAGGCTTATTCCCCTCTTACCTAAATCCCAAGCCAGACCTTTCTCCAGAGCTTAGATTCTTACATTCAATTCTATTAATAATTTCCAACTGGATATGCCACAATCCGAATTTCTTCAAACTAAACCCAGCATCTTCTTGAAACCAGTTTACATCTTTCATATACTCTGTCAGGTGATGACATCCAGTGGTATCCCCTTACTCTCACATAATAACCAATCATGGTTAGTAGATCCTATCTCTTCTCTCATATTTGTCTCTATGGTCACAGTCTTAGTTCATGTATTCATTTTGTCTTATCTAAATCATGAAAAGGATCCATAACTGTCTCCCTCAATATCATCTTCTCTGACACAATGTTTCTAAAGTCATCCTTTTCATTAAATAATTGTCACACCTCTGCTTAATACTCCCCATTGTCTATGACCAACATTCATCATAAACTTCAAGAGGTTTTATTTAATGCATAAGGATCTGCATAATTTTCTCCTACCTTCTTCTCTGTCCTCATCTCTTATCAATTCTCCGCCTATATTCTTTGCTCTTTCTTGCCTCTGTGCTTGCTAAACTCTGTATGATCTGAATTATTTTCTTCCTATACTTTCTCTACCTAATGTCTTAGTATTCATCTTACCAAAGTCAATTCAAAGGGTATCTATTATAGTGACTCTTCCTTGGCACTAAATGTCATTTCAATTTACCAACTCTACACTCACCCTATATCCTATTTACACCTTTATTATAGAACTATTTGGTAGCCATTTACTTTCTTGTTCATTTCTCTATATAAACTATAAAACCTTAGAGTCATTTTTCACTTCTCTTACAGAACCACACTGGCACATCAGGAAACCCTATTGACTCTAACCTCAAATGTATGTGGAATTGGGTCATTTCCCACTACCTCCACTCTACCATCCTACTCCAAACTACCAATGTGAGCCTGGATTTCTGCAATAAACTGGTCACACTGTGTCTACTCTTAACTCCAAGAAGTCCATTCTCAACACAGCAGCTAGAATGATCCTTTTCAAATGTAGTTTGGCTCTTTTCTCAAAACTCTGCCATGGATCTCCATTTCACTTGAAGGAAAAGCCAAATTCTGCAAGGGTCTACATGATCAGTTTTCCCTGTACTCAATCTGACCTCACCTCCTACTTCTCTCCACCTTCTCACTCCACCTTCCACCACTCTTGGCTCACTTTATGTTACTGGATCATACAATATCACAGCATTTGTACTGACAGTTACTCTTACTGAAATATTTTTTGCCCAGATTGCCATATGCACAACTGCTTCAGCTCTATCAAGACTGTGTCCAAATATCACATTCTCATTGAGGCCTATCCCTATTACCATAATTAAAATTGCAGACTGCAAACCTAATTTTTTTGTTACAGGAGTTGTATGTTTACGGGAAAATCATACAGAATATACAGAGTTCCCATATCCCCCTACCACAGTTTTACCTATTATTAACACTTGTTATGGTTGGATAATATCCTATTATATTGATACACCACATTTTGTCTATCCATTCATCCATTGATGTACATTTAGGTTGTTCCTACATTTTTACTATTATCAACAATGCTGTTATAAACATTCATGTTAAAGTTTTTGTATTGATGTAATTTCATTTCTGTCAGGTATATGCCTAGAGGAGAATATGCTGGATTATATGGTAAATCCATGTTTAACTTTTTGAGGAATTGCCAGACTGTTTTCCAAAGTGGCTACACCAGTTTATAATCCCACCAGGAATGTATGAGGGTTCCAATTTCTCCACCTTCTCTCCAATATTTGTTATCATCTGTCATTTATATTAAAGCCATCCTAGTGTATGTGTAGTAGAATGCCATTGGGGTTTTGATTTGCATGTCCCTGATGGTTAAAGATATTAAGTATCTTTGCATAAACTCATTGGTCATTTCTATATTTTCTTTGTAAAAAGAAATGTCTATTCAGAGCAGTCGCCCATTTTCTTTAACTGGGTTAGATGTCATTTTATTATTGGATGGTAAGAATTTTTATTAATACTGAAACAAATCCCTTATCAGTTATATGATTACCAAATACTTTTTCCTATTCTATGTATTGTGTTTTCACTTTCTTAATGGTGTTTTTGTAGCACAAAATGTTTTAATTTTAATTAATTCCAATTAATCAATTTTTATTATACTTTTTTATATATAACTTTTTCCTTAGAGAAGTTGTAGGTTTACAGAAAAATCATGCAGAAAATACAGAGATCACATATATCCTCACCTCAAAATTAACATTTTGCAGTAGTGTGCTATTTTTAATATAATTGATGAAAGAATTTTATTATAATTGTACTGACTATAGTCATAATTTATATTAGCATTCACTGTTTTTATTGTACAGTCCTGTTTTTCTTTTAAATTTTGATTCTAGTAACATATATACAACCTAAAATTTTCCCTTTTAACCACATTGAAATACATAATTCAGTGCTAACTACATTCACAATGTAGTAGTACCATCACTGGCACACCTTACCAAAATTTTCCATCATCCCAAACAGAAACACTGTACCAATTAAGCATTAACTCCCCATTTCCTAACTCCACTCGGACCCTGGTATCTAGTATTCTAGTTTTGACTCTATGAATTTGTTTATTCTAACTATTTCATACCAATGAAATCATACAATATTTATTCTTTTGTATCTGACTCATTTTGTTCAACATTATGTTTTCAAGGTTCATCCAAGTTGTCATATGTATAAGGACTCCATTCCTTTTTATGGCTGAATAATATTTCATTGCATGTATATATTCCATTTTGTTTATGCATTTATCTATTAATAGACACTTGGGTTGCTTCCAGCTTTTGGCAATTGTGAATAATGCCTCTATGAATATTGTGTTCAAATATCTGTTGAAGTCCCTGATTTCAATTCCATCTTGAAAAAGAATAAAGTTAGAGGACTCGCACTTCCCAATTTTAAAACTTATTACAAATCTACAGTAATCAAAATAGCAGGGTGCTGACACAAGGACTGACATATAGACAAATGGAATCAAATTGAAAATTCAGGAATACTGGTCTCATAGAGTGAGTTAGGAAGTGTTCTTCCTCTTCTATTTCTCAGAAGAGTTTGTGAAGGATTGTTATTTAAACCATTGGTAGAATTTACAAGTTAAGCCATCTTCATCTGGGTTTTTCTGCATGGCAAGGTTTAAAGTTAGTAATTCAATCTCTCCTTACTTGTTTTAAGATCATTCAGTGTTGCTATTTCTTCTTGAGTAAGTTTCAGTAGTTTGTGTTTTTCTGGAAGTTTGTCCATTTCTTCTAAGTTATCTAACTTGTGGGTGTACCATTGTTCACAGCATTCCCTTATAATCTTTTAATCTTTTTTTATTTATGTAGGGTCAGTAGTGATGCCCCTCTTTCACTTCAGATTTTAGTAACTTGAGACTTTTCTCTTTTTTGTTTTTCTTGTTCATCTAACTAAAGGTTTTCAAATTCCAAGAAACCAACTCCTGGTTTTATTGATTTCTCTATTGTTTTTTTTATTCTCTCTTTTATTTATTATTTATTATTTCCTTCCTTCTTCTTTCTTTAGGTTTAGTTTCCTTATCTAGACCTTAAGGTAGAAGATTATGTTGTTTATTGAGATCTTTATTCGCTTTTTAATGTAGGCATTTGTAAGTATAAATTTCTCTCTATGCAATGCTTCAGCTGCACCTATACATTTTGGTATGTTTTGCTTTTGCTTTCATTTATCTAGAACTGTATTCTGATTCTCCTTGTGCTCTCTTCTTTATCCATCGGTCATTTTGGAGCTTATTTTTTAATTTCCACGTATTTGTGAATTTCCCAAATAGCTTTCATTTATTGATTTCTTACTTCATTCCAGTGTGGTCAGACAACATACTTTTATGATTCCAATCTTTTAAATTTATTGAGGCTTCTTTTATTACCTATAATATGGTCTATAGAGATTAATGTTTCTACGTGCTGATGAGAAAAATGTGTATTCCACTGTTTGTTTTCTGGTCATAGTGTTCTGTAGACCAAATAGGTCTTGTTGGTTGATGGAGTTGTTCAAGTCTTCTAATTCCTTGTTAATTTAGTTTTTCTATTCATTACTGAAAGTGAGATATTGAAGTCTCCAACTATTATTTTTAAATTATCTATTTCTTTCTTCAATTCTGTCAGGATTTTATTTTTCATATATTCTGTGGCTCTGTGGTTAGTGCATATATTTTTTGAATTATTATACATTCCTGATGGCTTAGGCTTTTTATTATAATCAAATGTCCTACTCTACCCCAAGTAACATTTTCCATTATTTTGTCTAATATCAGCAAAGACACTCTATATATCTTATGGTTGATGTTTGCATAATATATCTTTTTCCATCCTTCTCCTTGCATCCTATTTATTCTTTAAATCTAAAGTACACCTCTTATAGATAACATAAGGCTGGACCTTGTTTTTATTCAGTCTGACAATGTCTGCCTTTCTTTAGATTATTAATCCATTCATATTGAGTATTACTAGAGTTAGATTTACAGATGCCATTTTACATTTGTTTACTATGTATACCATATCTTTGTTGTCCTTCTATTCTTTTATCTACTGCTTTTTTTGGAATTAAATTAATATTTTCTAGTGGAACATTTTGATTCCTAAAATATCTTTTCACTGTATTTTTAAAGTTATTTTCTTAGGGTTTGTTCTGAGGCTTACCATATTCATATTATCTGAATCTAATTCAGATTTATACTAACTTAATTATAGTAACATAGAGAAATATTATTTGTATATAGCTCTAATCTCTCTTCCCACTTTTTATACTATATTACATTTACATAAGTTACAAACCTAATAATACATTGCTATAATTTTTACTTTTATATAATTATGTTTTTAATAAAGCTTAGAGAATAAAGGATAGAAAGTATATGTTCATAGAATTTTTTTGTATTAAATAACATTCTTATTTACCATTGTTATTCCCTTTATTAGTTCCTGTGGATTTGAGGTACCATCTATTTTCATTTTCTTACTTTCCATGCACCTGACTGTTATATTGTCAAATATATTGCATTTCTATATGTTACAGGCCCAACAACACAAATGCAATTGCTTTCTAAGTCAGTTAAAAAGTTTTCAGCCAATATTTCTTTGAGTGTTTTCTTTCTTCTCCATTCTCTCTCCTCTCCTACTGGTACTCTCATTGCTTATATGCTGTGCACTTAATGGTGTCCCACATTTCCAAGTCTGTGTTAATTTTTATTCAGTTTTTTAGCTATTCTTTTCAGAGGTCTATCTCTATCAGAGATAATCTCTACAACCTATCTTCAAGTTTGTTGATTCATTTTTTCTGACAGTTCAAATCTACTGTTCAACTCCTCCAGTGAATTCTTAACTTAGTTATTGTACATTTTTACTCCAGAATTTTCCATTCAGTTTTGTTTTATAATTTCTATCTTTTATTAATATTCTCTATTTGATCAGAAATTTTCCTCATACCTTACTTTGTTTTTTTAAACATGGTTCCATTTAGTTCTCTGAAAATATTTATAACACTTGTTTTTAAGTATTTTTTTTTTTTGTTAAGTCCAACATCTGGTCACTCTCAACAGGCCATTTCTATTGTCTGTTTTTATTTCATCTGTATAGGTCATACTTTCCTGGTTTTATGTGTATATTAATTTTTTATGAAACTGGATATTTTAGGTAACATATATATGCCAAGTAAGAAACCCCTATCTGTGGTTTCTTGTTATTTGCTTTCTTATTTATTTATTGTTTAGGCTGGACTCTTTTGTGAAATCTATTTCCCCTACAGTGTGTAGCTTCTGATGTCACTCCTCAGAGAGTACATACATAGGTATATACACAGTCACCTTGGGATTACAGTGATTTTAATCAGGGCTCAACTTGTCTTGCTTTTCTCCCTGACATTTCTATTACACTGTCTGTTTTGTTGGTATTACACCAAGCTGTTAGCCTTTGTTAATTGATGGTTGATTGCTCTATTTTTTTCTGGCTGCTTAAATTGTCACTCATTCTAATCCACTTAAATTCAGACCCATTTAAGGGATAATCCTTGAGGTTGGTCTTTGAGATTTATTTTGATCCCAGAAGGACTCTCCTTCAATGTCCTAGTTCTTTCTGGCAAACTTTCAGCTATTTTATAGTTTAGCTTGTTGCACTTATAGAGCTACCACCATTCTCTATGTCTTTCTCTCTGTCTGTATCTCCTTCTTTTTCTCTGTCTTCACATCCCTTTTACCCCCTCTCTTTTGCTGATCCTCTG
>JAQZBX010030818.1:0-26623 GCA_029593785.1 Cabassous unicinctus | reverse complement strand
TTTACTATAAGTGAAAGAAGCTTTAAAATCCTCTAAAGTCCTTATTTGTGTCTCCTCTGTCTTTTGGCTCCCCAAGGAAGTCCTCCTCAGAGTCTGTGACTTACAGCTGTTTTAGTTGTAATCCATGTTTTTATCTAAGAGCAGAGTTTGTGTGGTGATTAGGACTGGGGAAGAGGAGGATTCTATAATCCAATGATTAATTCTGTGACTTTCAGTGGGTCACCTGGACTGTGATCTTCATAAATGTTTCTTAACCCACATTTGGGGAGACAGGAATGTCAAAAAGGATGAGAGTTGTATAAATGTCATTTCCATAGAGAGGTTAAGACTCTGATAGTCTTTTCCCTATTAATTTGCTCTGGAGAAAACTCAGTACATAATTCATAATAGTTAATTTTTCTTCTCTCCCTGCCAGAGCTACAAGGGGATATTTATTCATCTTCACTGTGAGAAACTGGCAGGATTTGGAGGTAATATCTATGAAAGTGCAGGGACCTCTTAAGATTGTGGCTCTCAGGAGTTTCTTTCTCTCATGCTAGTCTACTCTTGGCCTCCAGCAATTTGTCAAAATTACTGTATAAGTTATCTTACCGGTTTATGGTTACAGCAGCTTCTACTACAGGTAAGTCAATTTTGGCTGTGAGTCTCTGGATTCACCTGGCTTTTCAGATTTGAGGGTCATGAATTTCTATTAGACCTAATTTCTGTGCTGTGTTCAAGTAATGTCAGCCATTTCGGGTAAAGTTAAGATTGGAAATGGAGTTTTTTGGGAAACATCTGTGGAAAGTCTTATTGTCTGATGGTTTAGGTCCCTATGCACTACATGCAAAACCAACATTTTTTTTTTTGCATAATTTGTATGAAATAAAGCACTGCCATCCTAAACTAAAAGGGACAGAAGAGTAGCAAATTGAAGGAAGAGTGACTTCAATGGCAGACTCATGGAAAGCAATGTCCGGACTGAAGTGATCTCCTAAGACCAAGTGAGTGGATCCACCCATATTTGTTGAAAGATTTTGTTTGCCCCAGTGCTTGGAGAGGGTGGTGATTGGGCCCTGTTGTGCAGGTAAAATGCTGCCACCATAGTGCTTGAAGAGGGTGGAGCCTTTGCTCCAGAGTTAAAGGATAGAACTGTGTAAGCACTTGAAAGGGATGGAGCTTGGCTGGAGAAAAAAATAAATAACTCTCAGACCTTGAAGTCAGATAAGAATTTGGGATGGTTTCAGACATGTGACCTATGTTTTCCTTCCAATTTTTCCCTATGGGAATAGAAATGATTATCCTATGCTTGCCCCTCCTTGGTATATTAGAAATTCTTAACTTGTTCTCTAAGTTTCACAGGTCCCAGACCAAGGGGCACTGTACCCCAGAACAGACCATACCTATGACCCATTATGATGAGAATTTGACCTTAGCATAATTTCTAAAATGACCTAAATTTTTGGAACGTTGTCAGGGATTGAACGTATTTTGCATGTAGAAAAAACAAGTCTTTTGGGGGTCCAGTCAGTGGACTGTGGTGGTTTGAATCTGGAGGTACCCCAGAGGAACATGTTCTTAAAGGTAAGTCTTTGATGAGGTTAGTTAACGTGTCATGCACCTCAATTAATTTTTGTCTTATTCCTTTTACTGGAGTCCTTTGTAAGCAAAATGAAATCCAGACAGAAGGGGAGAAAACCATAAATGGAGCATCCAGAAGCTGAACTCAGAAGAACCTGGAGGATAAGGTAGAGACCAGGAGACACTGTCATGTGTTTTGCCATGTGACAAACTAAGAAATAAGGATTGCTGGCATACAGTCCCAGAAGGCCGTAGTTTTTGGGGAGAAAATATCACCTTTATGATGCCTTGCTTTGGTCTTTCTTTTAGCTTCAAAACTGTAAGGTAATAAGTTTCTATTGTTATGTTAACCCATTTCATGGTATATGTTTGAGCAGACAAGGAAACTAAAACACAGTATATAAAAAATGCAATCATAGCTGTCACCAGAATTTTATTTAAATTATCAATTCAATATAGAGTTTTACATTTCTGACAACAGAAGCAGAAAAATAAAATGAACACAAAAAATACAAATATAACTTTAAAATTATTACAAAAAGAAATTAGTTAAAATGTTTAAATACTGGGAAAATATATTCAAGGTATATATAGCAAGCTTATCTTTCAGTTATTTATCCATTACATATCTCTCTGGGCTTACATTCAATATGTCAGCAGACCTGAATTCCTTTTTGGAGACTCAGGAAGAATCCATTTTCTTTGTAATTCCAGTTTCAGAAGTCACCAGTATTTCTTGGTGCATGGTCTCCATTCAGCTTATCAAATCCATGAACACTGAGCCAATTCTTTCTCATGCTGCCACCTTCCTGATTCTCTCACTTGTTTCTCCTATTTTAAGGAACATTGTAATTAAATTGGGTCCACCAGATCATCCAGGATAATCTCCTTATCTCCTTATTTTAAAATCAGCAAATTAGCAAATTTACTACCATCTGAACCCATGATTCTCTCTTTGTGTATTATCTAACTCATTTCCAGGTTTGGGGATTAGGACTCAGGTATCTTTGGGAGGGCCATTATTCTGCTTTTCACACCTATGTACCTCAAATATTTAAGATTTTTCTCATTGAAAACATAAGTTACAATAATTTTAAACAAATTTTCAAAAGGCCCATTTATTTTTGTTCTTATGCTCAACACAATTTTTTACTGACTCAATTAAATGGTTATTTTGGAATTAAAAAATAACTCACAAAAAGTAAAGAAATCACATGCAACTTACAGAATCTGTCCACTAGACTAACAAATATCTGGGTAAAATTGCTTCAGTAAAACTAAAACTAAAACAAAGTAGCAAAGAACAGCTAAAAAAATCTAAAATAAAGTCTAAATCTGATATTTGAATATTAATCCAATAAATCTTGAAAGCCTGTTAAGCCATATCATGCAGAAAAATTTGCTATAAACTTAAAGGTTAATTAATAAAAATATGTTTTACTTAGAAGTTTTGTGAGCTTATTTGGCAAAATAACTTTTTTTTACTTGACTTTAAAAATGTTTTGTTTTATTTTTAGATTTACACTTTGTGCTGTGCAATTCCATAGGCCTTGAAAAATGTGTAATGTCATGTGTCCATCATTGCAGTAATACAGAGAAAACCCTCACTACCCAAATATGTCCTGTTTTGCCCATTTATTCCCCTCCATTCTGAACCCTTGGCAATCATTATTTTTATATCAGTGTTACACATTCTTTTGTCAACACAAAATAGCATCCATGATAACAAAGAATTTACTTTGTTCCATGACCACCCCCCCTGATTCTTCATTGCCCAATCCTGAGGGACGTAGGATGAGGTCACATCTGACCACCCCAGACCCAGAGGGTACCTGGATACCAGGGGCAGATGGAAGGAATTATCCTTTCCACAGCTGCAAACACTCCTTGCTTTTTGGGATGGGACACTCCGTCATCACCATTTGTTGGTTGTCCAGGGTCAGTCCAAAGAACTAGAGAGTAGGAGTTTGGATTCAGGGCTCAATCAGCATTTGAACAGTCAAAAGATTTTAGTGTCTGAGAAATATACTTAACAGGTACATTGGAAAGTACAGGTTCAAGTAAAAGGAGAAGAATCATCATTAGGGGAATTATAAATTAGTATAACAAGGTTACATTGGGGAGATAGAGTATCATATATTCCCAGATAGGGTCTGCCAAATGGATGTTGATTTCATGATATTGTGTGCTTTACCTCTGTTATCCATATGTTCTTATAGTCCTAAGGAGCACTCTTGTTTGAGGTTTTGTTAACTGTGGCAGTTAGTGAAATCTGTCTAAGACTTGCATAAACTTAACCTCTGGAATGACCTCCTGATTCACTTTGAAATATTTTAGACATAAAGACTCTTTTTAAATTAATATTTCCCCATTTTGGTCAAGGTATTTTTCCAAATGCATTGCTGATTAATGTTTGGTAATAATCCCTTGGGGCCAAGGAGAATAATTCCCAGGAATCATGTCTTAATTTATGGGGAAGTTAGTGAGTATATTTTCAGAGTTTGCTAAATGTTTTTAAAAGCTAAGTTTTGGATAAATCCAGGAATTTAGTATTTGCTGTTTGAAGAATTAGTTTTTTGTAAATTTGCTCATTTGGCAAATTAGTCATAAGCAACATTTTTTTTTCAATTAAAAAAATGTTCATAGAGGATGGACTGTGGTTAACAGTACAAATATGAGAGTATTCTCTCACGAACAATAACAAATGTACAATACTTCTACATAGTGCTAATAATAGGGGAGGTATGGGGAAAATATATCAAATGTACACTATGGACCATAGTTAGTGGTAATAGTCAGATGATGTTCTTTCATAATTTGTAGCACATGTTCCACAACAACATAAGGTGTTGGTGGAGGAATGTTGTATGGGAATTCTGTACATTATGCACAATTGTTTCATAAGTTCACAACTTCTCTAATAAAATATATATTTTAAAATGTAAAAAAATAAAGAAGCTTTAGATTACATAAATGTTATATCAAAAATATTGAGGATTTTCATATATCCCACCCTCTTCCCCATTCCTAATTTCCCCCATTAATGGAAATTTCATTATTGTGGTACATTTGTTACAATTGATGAACATATATTGAAGCATTGCTACTAACAATGGTCTATAGTTTACATTATAATTTACTCTTCACACTGCACAATTTTATTTTAATGGTCTGTATCTATCATTGTAATGTCATGCAGGACAATTCCAATGTCCCAAAAATGCCCCATGTTGCACTTATTCTTCCCTCTCCCTCCCCTCAGAACCTCTAGTGGCCACTGCTTTTATATCAATGATACAAGTTCTTACATTGGTAGAATAATAATGTGTGCTTTAGTCCATAGATGTATTTCCCCTTATGTTTGTTCATTCCTCAATCTCGAGGATTTGGGGATGGTTATGCCCACTCTGTTTCTGATTGAGAAGGGTTAGATCCCACAGGGAAGATGGATGGAACTGTCTTGCTTGCAGTTGTGGATACCATCTATGCTGGGGGATGGGCATTATCCATCATCATTCTTTTGTTAGTTGTCCTGGTCAAGTCCAGTGAACTGAAAAATAAGTGTTACAACTCGTTTAAGATTCAGGTCTCAACTGGCATATGAGCAGACTGAAGATTAAAGTCTCTGAGACATATATTTTATGAATATAGTGTTAATTAGGGGTTCAAATAAAAGGGGCAGAAGAGCCATGTGTAGGGAAATTATAAATGAGTCCAACTCTGTTACATGGTGGAACATATGTTCCAAAGTAAGGCCCACTGACAGGGTGTTGAATTCCTGAGATTTCCTGTCCTGCCTATAGGGCCTAGATGTCTCTCAGAAGGCCTGCTGTTTGAGGCATAGCTTTTGATGAACTGATTTATATGAAAGTTTCCTGCTTTATAGCCATAACACCTAAGGTTCAAAGTTAAATTAATTAAGACAGAATAGCTCTTGTCCAGATGGATAATAAGAGCATTTTTATTTACAAAGTACTAGCCTCCATCAAATAAGACTCAGCCACAGATTAGTTTGCCATTATTATAAAACACATAGCCATGGCAATATTTTGTTCTTCTACTGAAGATCCTGGACTCTGTGTCAAAGAAGATGAATACTGCCAAATTTCTCCACTGACACTGAGCACAGCATCAACTGCCCAAGCATTTTAAAAGGTTCACCCTTTTTGCTTAGGGAACATAAAGTAAAATAAAAATTAAACACTAAAATGTAAAGAAAAATATCTAGAATATGAGTTTGAGAAAAAATTGTTTCTCTACCCCCTTTTTATCTCATGTCTCCAAATAAATATAACATCCTCAAAATGGTTACTAGTTTCAAATTTTAATCTATTTCTTTTGTTTCTATATTTTCTTTATCCTACAGTGCTTCAGGTTGGATTCTTTCTTTTATGTTTAGTAAGATCAGACAGTCTCCATTATCTCTAAAACCTTGCAGGTAATTCTCATCTTCAAATATTGATGGCTATCATACCCGCCTCTCCAGCACACATGATTACTGGAATTACATTAAAGTTACAAACTATATGAAGAATGTTTGACATATTTATTTCATTGATTTTCCTAACTATGCATTTTATTTTATTTTTTAACATATCAATTTTATTGATATATATTAATAAAGTAAACAATTCATCCAAAGTGCACAATCAATGGTATTTGGTATAATCACATAGTTGTGTATTCATCACTTCAAGCATTATTAAAGCATTTTCATTATTTCAATAATAATAATAAACAAAAAAAAGACAATAAAATTCTTCACCTCTCAATCTCTCTGTTTCCCATGCTCTAAATAGCTGCTATTTCTGGTTCTTCTTTTTTTATTATTAATATTTGTTAAAAGACTTATTTATTTATTTATTGACTTTTATTCATTTTTGTTCCCCTCCCTCCCCCTCATTTTTGCTGTTTTTGTGTCCATTCACTGGGCAATTCTCTGTATCTGTTTTCTGCCCTCTCTTTTCATCCTTCTCCTCCTGTCTTCACTGGGATTTGATCCTGGGAACCTCCAATGTGGGAGAGGCATCCTACCAACTGCACCACCTTAGTTCCTGGTTTTCTGGTGCATCTCATCTTGGCTCTCGTTTGTGTTACTCTCCTGTAACGTCATCATGCACAGTGGCTGTTAAAAACAAAGTATCTTTCTTGAACCTCATTTAATATATTTATTTTTGATAATTCTGGAAATGTAGAAAATTCCTTCAATTAAAAACCTTGTAAACTTCACAGTCCAATGCTCTTTCTTATCAAAAAGTATATATACATCTCAAAATTCTGTCTCCACCTGAGACTCAAAATAACACACATTATCCAAGTTTCATCTCCCAATGTTTGTTTATCAAACCTCCAGTTAATAAAACAAAATGCTTAAGTAAGGAGTGAAGGTAAAGTTTGGAAACAAGGATTATTGCATAGCTTGTTAAAAGTGATGAGGAAATCACTTTTTATGTTGATATGCTGAAAAATTATTCTAGGCCACTGAACTGAAAATTAGAGAGGTATATTTGGCTTATGATGCCACATTTTCATCATTTCAGCCAATCTAGTTGAATGTATTCATTTATGTTATTATATTTGCCAAGTGAGTCTGAAAGACTAAGAAGAGAGCATTATCTACTTCTCTGAGCAGGAACACACTTATTCTGTAGAAGGCAGAGAGTCACATCAAATTATGAGCATACTGACTTGATACTAAATGACAAAAGATAATTTGCAATCATTGAATAATCGATGTTTCATTTTTTAAAATATTTTTAGCAATAATATACTAAACTTTTAAAAATTCTGATGTAAATTCAAACCTTCAGAAATGTTACAAAGATATGAAAAACAACTCTCAAATAAACTTTACCTTGATTCCATAATTTTTAAATATTTTGTCACAGTTCAGACATCACAATCAAGATATTAAATATTCATAAAATTTTTTCATCTATTTTTGCATCCATATTCCCTTTTGTTAATTTCACCATTTAGGGTGTTCTCCATTTCCATTTCAGGATGCCATCCAGGATTAGGAGTTGTATTTCGTTGGTGTGTTCCTTTAGTCTCCTATAACCAGTACTTAAGACTTTCTTTTCCTTTCATGGCAGTGATATTTGTGAAGAACTTGGAGCCATTATTGAAGAGAATGTTTCCTCATTTGGAAGTTTTTGTTATTTCCTTATGATTAGATTGAGGTTAGTATTCTTGGGCAGAGTAATACACAAGGATCACATTCAAAGGCACTTATTTATCAAATGGTTCTCTATTTTATTCAATGGAAATAAGCCATTCCTCTTCTTTAAAGTTTGTGGCAGGTTGGAGTACCACAACAAAATGGTTCTAGGGGATCAAAACTTGTGAGTATAATAGGAGAAAATAGCATAATTACTATTTAGAAAATAAAATATGGGCCTTTGGTTTGTTCATTGCTCTAGGGATTTCATTGATTCTAGATCTTATTAGGAATGTTTATATTATAAGTTCATATTGATTATTTCTAGGTTCTTGCATGCTTTTCTTTTTTCATTATTCCACACTGGAATAGGGAATCCAAACAATATGAAAAAATTTATTCATTTACATGACCCTTAAACACACATAACACTCTGTGTTTAACCATACCACCATACAGAACAGATCTTGAAGATTTATTTCTGGTTCTTTTCTTCCCCCGAGAATGAGGTGGAATATTTAAATTACTCTCCTCAAAAATTGGTTGGAATGTCTTATTTTTCTTTTCAACATGGTTATGTCTGTAGCTGAAATATAGTTATGTCATTTGGTTCAGAATGCATTCAATTTTAAAGATTTTTATGACATTTCCTGACTAAATTTTCATTTTTGAATATGTAGAAAATAAACTTCTCAAAGGTAAAACATATACTCCCTTCCCCTCAAAAAATCTATATATAGTGAAGTGTCAGTCACTTTCTATCCTCTCTCCCTTTGCTCAATACCTTGTAAGAAACCAGATTCAACGTTTACTCATTGATTTTTCCATGATTCATTCTGCTAAAAGAAGCAGATTTATGTATACTGAATTATTACATTGTATTCTACATAATAATTCATGTAATTGACTTTTACACTTACCATTATGTGCTAGAAATTATTATATATAAATTCATAGAGATTGTATTAATCATTTATTTTCTTTTTCATTTTGGAGAATTTATGTTTACAGAAAAATAATACAGAAAATACAGAGTTCCTATATACTCCATCTGTTTTTTAATATTTAGCATTAGTGTAATACTTTTGTTACAACTAATGAGAGAATATATATTCATTATTTCTTACAGAAGAGGATTACTCCACTGTGTATACATGCCACAGTTTTCACAAGTAATGCTCTATATATTAAGATTAAGATATTCTCAACACTATTGCTATTAAACAAAAATGTGCAACAAAAATATATACTGAAAATGTGTTATTATATTTCAGCTAGTAATTCTTCAGGGTCAATTCCTAATTGCTAGAGGTTCTGTGTCTTATCTTAAATGAATATGTAGTTAGTTTTAGCTGTTTCAAATTCATCCTTTATTGGGTTTGTTTTGTTTTGTATTGCTTCATATTTTCATTAGATCCATTTTAGGTTTGGAGAAAACCCAAACAGAAAGTATAGAGCTTCCATGTAACACCCCATTACATGCAGATTTACCTATAATTAACATTTTTCCTTAGTGTTGTACTTTATTAAAATTGATGAAGCAATACTATTATTATGTAATTTAAATATTGTCCATGCTTCACACTTTGTGTTCTACAGTTCTATGCATTTATTTATCCATGTTTGTTATATTCTTGATATTAACATATATATAACTAAGATATATAAGATATAACATATATATAACTAAGATAAAAGAAACAAAATTTTGTGTCTTAAAGATTTGAATTAACATTCAAAGTTACTTTCTGACTGATTCAAATTTTTTGCATTTAGAATTGTATAAAAGCAAAATGAGAACATGGCCAACATATTAGTTTTTCAGAAAAAATATTTGCTGCTTACATATATGCAAGCACTAATCTATTGATTAGTTAATCTCACTTCATATTACTTCTTACAAAATTCATCATTCAGGATACCCATATCACTTCACAATTCACTTGTTTTCCTATATAATTTCAATAGTAAGTCTTTTCAAAAGTTTTGTCTCTATTGAATTGTGTGGTAAAGTAGTCATATAAAGTACTTTATTTTCCACTCTGAGATTTCTGATGTGAAATCCAGCTGAAGCTTTTCCTGAATTGACTTTAGAATTGTAGTTTCCTCAAAATAAAAATATTGATGCTAAGTAATGACTGAACCCTGAAGACAAGACTTCATTCATGATGCTGATAGGAGTTTTAACAAATGTGGATTTTCACTTGCCTTATGAGTGTTGCTGTATATATAAAAGATTTTGTGTGACTTTTCATAAATAACATATTCAACATGAATTATCTGGTTCACCTTTAAGGGGCTTCATCCTCTGGTATATACATATCAATTTATCAACTAGAATAGTTAAAAAAGAGTCTTCCATATCCATTACATTTATATTATGAGTTCTTCCATGCTGTATATCACCATCTACTAAAGAGTTTGCTATGTAGGTGACATGTATATTCATTCTTTCCAATATGAATTGGCTTAAATTTACGAAGTAGCCAAGATGACTAAAGTCTCTACCAGCTTGATTACAAACAGTGTTTTACCAGTTTGTGAGTTCTCTAATCTGCTTAAAGGTTAACTAAAGGCTGAAATTTCTTCCATAGTCCAAACATTTATAATACAAGTTCTTTCATGTAATCTAGGGTAAGAACTTGGACTAAATGTTGATGACATTCATATAGCTTCTCTCCAGTGTGAATTTTCTTATGTTTTTTCTCAGGACAGAATTGAGTGAAAGCTTTCCCACATTGATGACATTCACAAGGCTTCCCTCCAGTGTGAGTTCTATCATTTTGTCTCAATAAAGAACACTGAGTGAAGGCATTTCCACATAGATGATATTTTTTGGGATTTCTTCCCAGTGAGTCCTCTTATGTAATCTAAGGCTAGAACAATGGGTGGATACTTTCCCATAAAAATGACATTCATAAGGTTTTTCTCCAGTGTGAGTCCTCTCATTTTGTCTAATGCTAGAATAATGGGTGATAGCTTTCTCACAAAGATGACATTCATAAGGTTTCTCTCTTGTATGAGTATGCTTATGTTTTCTGAGGGCATAAGAATGAGAGAAGGCTCTCCTACATAGAACGTATTCATAAGGTATCTCTCCAGTGTTAGTTCTCTCATTTTCTTTTAAGGTGGAACATCAAATGAAGGCTTTCTCAAATAGATGATATTCATAGGATTTCTCTCCTATGTGAGTTCCATTGTAATGTGTTGGGCCAGAGCTCTGAATAAACCATTTACCAATTAGATGACACTTATATCATTAACCTCTTTTGGAAATTTGCTTTTGTTGATTTAAACATGATTAGGTACTGAGTTGATTTGAAAGTAGATTCCTGAAATAGGGTTTCTTTCCCTTGTAAGATAGCATATGTTGAGTCAATCTGAATCTGTGAGTAAAATCTTCTTGCAGTTCACTAAAGGTAATACCATTCTTCTGAGTATGAGAATTCTGCTTCTGAGAAGTAGATGAGAGAATATAAAAGGTTTTTGTTCATAAATATACATTCATTGCATTGGTTTCAAAAATAATCATTTAGTGATAATCTGCAATTAAAATCTTTCCATTGGTAGCTAATTATCATGTTTTCTTTCATACACAGATATCTTCTCATTTTTACCATCGTAAATGCAGATCTATCTCATTAATTTTGAAGACTTTATAATGCTTAAAAGTTTAGATATAAACTTTTAGGTATATGAGCCATGTTTATGCAATTATCTTTTATACAATTCCAGGTTATACTTTTGTGTTCAAGTTAATTTTTTCTTCAATTTTCTGGATTAACACTTAAATCCAACTTACATAAATTCATGTAATTGAGCTCAAATCCTAATTTATTCCACCCACAGTTTTCTATTTGTAAGACCACAATTCACATCCACCAAGCTTACTAATTATGTGGTGGTAGATGTGTCTTTCCTGCAGATAAGTTGTTTGGATGACTGTTCTTATTTTTCTAAGCCCATTTTCATGGACTGAATTCTGGTTTTAGAAAAATCCAATTACTTCTCTCCACAGTTCCTTGCCTTGCTCCAACTGGGAACATACATCTGCTTTGCAGACATGAGGCTCCACTAAGACAAGAGGACTGATATTGTCCATCATCATATCATTCAACAGCTTTCTCTGGGATGTGTTTTGCAATGCCAACTCTTCCTGGGTGAAGTCTTTAATTACATCTTTCAAGATATAGTAACTCCAGCAGTTGCATCGTCAATAGCACAGTTGACAACACTTTTCCTCTAGGTTTTCACTCACAACCAGAAAAGCAGTGGACAGGGCCTGAATAATCCCATAGTCATGAGCATCACCTCCATGGGTCCCATGGGAATAAAGCATTTGTCCTTCCTGATGCATTTTATCTATTTTCTCAACCTTCTGTATAGTAAAAATGATATAAAATACAATAAAAATAAAAATTTAAATATATTTCCTTTCACTATGGTGTGTTTTATCATGCAGTTTATTTTTATTTTTATGTACTCAAATTCATTCATATTTTCTTTCATCATGCCTCTATTTTAAGATGCAGAAAAACCTTACCCAATTAATCACATATATTTACATACCCACCAGCAGTAATCTAAAGTCCAGTGCTCCACACATTGTCTGTTTCATTTAGACATTTTGTGTCCTGTGAGATGTTATTATGAACTTAATTTGCATTTTCCTGTATTCTAAAAAAGTTGAATAACTTCATATTGACTATTTGGATAGCTCTGTGAAGTACATATTCATAGATTATGCTCATTTTTCTACTTGGATTATTGTATTTTTTACTATTGATTTTTAGGAATTTATTATACAATGTAGGTATGTTTTTATTGTCAGACATTTGTATTCTAAACATTTTATTAAGCTTTCTGAATTCTCTTTTCATTCTCTTAATAGTGTCTGTTGATAATTAAACATCATTAACTTTAAAATAATCTACTTCATTTCTTTCATTTTTTTTGCAGTTAGTGCTTTGTATATCCAGTTTAGTAAATCTTTGTCCACCCCAATTCATAGAGACATCCTTCAATGCTTTCTCCTAAAATGTTATTCTTTACCATTCATACTTAGATTTGCATCCATCTATAATTTAATTATCTATGTGTTGTAAAATAGAAGTCAACATTATTTTTTCCCCATTTTCATATCCAATGGACACAGTGCTATCCTGAAAAGACTGTGTCAGTCAATCTGCACACACACACACACACACACACACACACACATAAATATATGTATGTATTCTGGACTCTAATCTGTTCCATTGTTCAATTTTTTCTATATCAATAATATCACACTGTTGTAATCACTATGGCTTTAAAAAGGGGCTAAATATTTTGTACTAATTTTCTAACAGCTTAGTTCTTCAAAACTGTCTAAATTATTATTAGCTGGTGTTCTAACTTGCAACAGTGGGTGGCTCTGTTGCCTGAACCCACAGTAAGAGGTATCCAGGTTGTGACACAGTGACTATTAAGTTGTGTAGGACCACGTGAGGGAGAGGTATAGGGCTGGCAAGTCCCAGTTGTAGATCTACTACATTCATATTTGATTAATTTCTTTCCTTTTTTTATTCAGCATTTATGGAGTCCTACACTTTCTATCATCTTCCAGAACTCAAAGCAAGTGGGAGTTGTCCTTTAATTACTTGTGTCTGAGGGATGACTATTCCATGGGATGGCTTATGTCACCATCTTAGGCTAATGTGTCAACTCAGCTAGGTAATGCTGCCCAGTTGTTTGGTCATGCAAGCACTGGGCTAATTGTAATACAGGACATTTCATGAACTTTAATCATCAATGAGTTGATTGCATAGATGGTTGGCTATATCTGCAATCAACTGAGGAAATTGCTGTCAGAAATGTGTCATGTCTCTTCCAATCAGTTGAGGGCCTTTAAAGGGGAAAAGATTTCAGCATTCAAGGAAAGAGAATTCCCTTCTATACTTTGGATAATGAGTGGGTCCTTGGGAACTCATCAAAGTCCTTCATCAGAGTGTTATATTTTTGTTACAATTGATGAAGCACTGTTATTATTATATAATTAACTATTGTCCAGAGTTCACACTTTGTGTTCTACAATTCTATGTGTTTCTTTAACTTTTATTCTGGAAATATATACAACATAAAACTTACCATTTCAGCCAAATTTTTTCTTTTCCTTTTTCTTTTCTTTAGGACCTACCTGGGATTGAACCCATAATCTCATATATGGTAAGCAGATGCTCAATCGCTGATTCACATCTGCTCCCATAAAGAGTTGTGGTTTTTTTTTTTTCATTTGTTTTGTTTTCAGTAGGTATTGCAGATCAAACTCGGGATATAATACATAGGGAGCAGGAGCTCAAACTGCTGTTCATCTGCTCCCTCAGGCACTTTAAAGTTTACAATTCAATTGTTTTAATTACATCCAAAATAACATAAATTCCTCACATTTGTCTTTCACTTTACTAATGCTGTGCTTCCTACTTTGTATACCATTCAATTCATCAGGTCCTGTTTTTAACTTCATTTTTAAGATGAATTATATTTGTATACATTTTGGTTTCTTTTATTTATTTAATTTTATTTTTCACATTTTCTTATTCCTTCTTTCTTTCCTTCTTTCCCCTCTATTTCTTACTTTCTTCCTTCCAACCAAGTTTCTCACACAGACTTCAACAGTCTTTAAAGATTTCTTCAGCTTATATTTTCCTCACACTACCTCCAATATGCAACAGCAGACCATGATAAATGAGGTTTGAAAATGTCCCTAAGGATCAGTATTTATTTGTCTGTGCTCTAACCTTTGTGGATTTAGTTTACTGATCAAGGTTGTACAATAATTTAAGGGCTTGAAATCATGATCCATGGAGGAAATGTATATTTAAACACCATATTTATAGATGATAATGCTGTGGTATTTACATATATTATATAAAATTTTATTTTTTTTATTTGTGAAGGTCTATGTTAAAACAATTATGCATAATTTACAGGATACCCATAAGTTGCCCCACTACCAACACCTTATATTGCTGTAACACAATTGTTACAAATGATGAAAGAACATCATCATAATATTATTTGTGTCTTTAGTCCAAAGCTTATATTTGGTGTGTTTCCCCCACAAACCATCTTCTTATTATTTCCATGTATTAGTATTATAAATTTTTTAGATTTCATGAGATAATATTCTCATATTTGTATTATTAATCACATTATATCATTCACCTCAGGGTTCACTGTGTTATATAGTTCACTGCCTTGTTCAGTTCATCAAAGTGTATATTCAGCAGGTCTCACATCCATTACAAAGTTGTGCTGTCATCAGCTCAGTCCATTTCAGAACATTTTCACTAATCCAATAGGAAAAATCCCATAACCCCCACGATTGTGCTTTAGCATGGATATAGTATCTTCTTTGCCATTGCTGTAAAAATATTACTATATAAGTGTTAACTATAGTCTTAAGTTACATTAGTTGTATTTTCCCATGTATCTCCATATTCTTTAAAACTTGTAATAGAGGAACATTCTTTATTTGTACTGTCACTCATAATTATCATCCACCACCCAAATCATTAGGTCAATTTCCTTCAGTTGACATTCATCTCCCTAGGCTACCACCCCCCACAGCCACAATCACATTTATCCCTCAGCCACAATCACAGCAGGCTTGATCATACCCACTATAATGTACCACAATTAATTCCAATCATCTCCCTACATACAAAATCTCTCTCATTAAACATTCTACATACATTAAGTATCAGCTACCCCTTAACACATATTCTATCTTCTAGCCACCTATACTCTATTGTTTAACCCTATGAGGTTATTCATGATATTAATTTTATATTAGTGAGAGCATGCAGTGTTTGTCCTTCTGTTTCAGGCTTATTTCACCAAACATAATGCCCTCAAGGTTATGCACCCCATGTTGATTTTTTCTTATACCTGAATAGTATTCCATTGTATGTATATAACACATTTTGTTTATCCATTCATCAGTCGATGGACACCTGGGTTATTTCTAACTTTTAGTAGCTGTGGGTAATGCCACTATGAACATTAGTGGGTAAATGTCTATTTGGGTCATTGCTTTCAGGTTTTCTGAATATATTCCTAGTAGTGTGATTTCTGGATTACATGGAAGTTTTATATTTAATTTCCTGAGGAAAAACCAAACTGAATTCCATAGAGGCTGCAACATTTTACATTCCTACTAAAAGTGAAAAAATGTTCCAACTTCTACACATCCAAACCAGGACATGTAATTTTCAATTTTTTAAATAATGGCCATTTTCAAATGCAAAAATTGTCGTTTTGATTTGCATTTCCTAATGACTAGTGATGTTGAGAATCTTTTCATGTGCTTTTAGGCCAATTATATTTCTTTGGTAAAATCTCTGTTAATGAATTTTGCCCAGTTTTTAAATTGACTTGCTTGTCTTTTTATTGTTGAGTTAGCTGTATGACATCTTTATATAACATAGAAATCAAACCCTTATTGGATAAGTGGTTTTTGAAATATTTCTCCCAATGAATACTCTGACTTTTCACCTTAATGAAGGAAATTATTTGAAGAAAAAGTGTTAAATTTTGAAAAGGTCCCATTTTTCTATGTTTTATTTTATTGCTTATGCTTTTGTGCATAAAGTATGAGAAACCACCAACTACCACAAGGTCTTGAATATACTCCTATACAAATTGATAAATTGAAAAAAAAATCACATTATTATTTCAATTGATGCAGAAAATGCATTTGACAAAATACAGCATCATTTCTTGATAAAAACTCTCCAAAATAAAGAATAGAAGGAAACTTACTCAACATGGTAAAGTGCATATATGAAAAACCCACAGCTAACATTGTACTCAATATTGAAAGACTGAAAGCTTTTCTGCTGAGATCAGGAAAAATACAAAGATACCCACTGTCACCACTGTTATTCAAGATTGTGCTAGAAGTACTATCTAGAGTAATAAGGCAGGAAACAGAAATAAAAGGCATCCAAATAGGAAAGGAAGAAGTAAAACTTTCTATCTTTATCCTTCATGATCTTATACCTAGAAATTCCTGAAAATTCCAAAAGGCTACTAGAGCAAATAGATGAATACAACAAAGTGCCAGATACAAGATTAATATGCAAAAATCAGTAGCATACCTATACACTACTAAAGAGCAATCTGAGGAGGAAGTCAGAAAAAAAATTCAATTTACAATGGTGACTAAATAATCAAATATTTAGGAATAATCTTAACCAAGGACATAAAGGACCTGTATTCTGAAAACTAAAAAGCATGACTAAAAGAAACAATGGCAGACCTATAAAAATGGAAGGACATTCTGTATTCATGGATTAGAAGACTAAATATGTTAAGATGTGAACCCTACAGTTTTAATACAATCCCAACATAATTCCAACAGCCATTTTTGCAGGAATAGAAAAGTCAATTATCAAAAGTATTTGCAAGGGCAAAGAGCACTAAATAGCCAAAAATGATTCAAGAAGAACAAATTTGGAGGACTCTCACTTCTTGACTCTAAAATATATTACTTTGTAAAATGGTAAAATCAGTACAATACTGACATAAAGATAGATGTGTTGACCAGTGTAACTGAATTGAGAACCAAGAAACACACCTTCATATCAAACCTACCCAGCTGGGTCAGACCAGTCTATTCAACAAAGGGTGCTGGGAGAACTGGATATCAATAGTTAAAATAAAGAAGGCCACTTGCATATACCTTATACAAAAATTAACTGAAAATGGATCAAGAGCCTCAGTATAAAAGCCAGAATTAGAATAATCTTAGAAGAAAATGTAGGGAAATACCTTAATTATCTTATGTTAGTGCTAGTTTCTTAAACCATACACTCAAAGCACAAACAATGAAAGATAAAAATAGATAAATGGGACCTCCTCAAAATTAAACACCATACGACATTTAATACAAATGGACTTTGGAGTTTCTCATACCCTGTCCTTTTCTCTTGGTCCTATTTTAGACTTTCAGATCATGCTCCTTGAACCCAGAACTATTAGAAAAAGGGAGGTACAACAAAGCACTGATCATGGCTTTTGGCTAAGGTAATCAAATCACTTGGTCCCAGTGCTTAGTCACTGTCTCAATCTGCTCTGGACAATTCCAGTGACAGCCACTGTTTCAACACTGCCCTGAACATGGGCAGAGCAGTGGAGATTTAAATACACAATATCTCCATGAGATGACATGGAAGAGTTTTTTGTAGGGAAGATTCTTCTAGACAGGCCAGAAACATTCAGCTTCAGGGAGCCATAAGGGGAACTTCAATACCCTTTCTGATCCCCTCCCTAAGGCACTTTGGAGCCTTTATGTACCCCATTCTTGGATCCTTGATTAAATTTTGGCTGGAAAATACTGACCAGGGAAGGCCCTTGACAGTGTGACCCTTCTCATGGAGATTACCCCTCAGGCAATGGCAGATGGAGATTATGAAAGAAATGTAGGAAAATTCTAAAAACAAAAGAAAATTAAACAGTACAGATCAAGATTCCTGGAGAATAAACAGAGGAAAGGGAGCTTTCTCCTGGAGGTGAACAATGACATAAAATGCAAATCTTAAAAAATGTACTGCATATCCAGGGTAAGAATCCGGTGAAAAAGAACAGAAAAACTTGATCAGCTGGACATGAGCTACTCTAGAGATCTAGGTTAAATTGAAATAAGTGTCAAAGAAGAGTTTATCACAAAGTCACTCAACAATAAAACAATAGGCAAGTGAAAAAAAGTGATCTTCAGAGTAAAGTCATCAAGGTGTTCAAATGCCTAGAGACCAGGAAAAAAAATTAAATTCTATATTAAAAAAATCAAGTCACGTAACACTGCTTAATGAACAAATAAATAATTGTGTATGAATAGCCAGAAATAGCAGCTATGTACAGCAGGGGAAACAGAGAGATTGAGAGATGAGGAATTTTCTTATTTGTTTGTCTGTTTTTTGTTTATTATTATTATTATTGAAATAATGAAAATACTTTAATAATGATTTAAGTGATGAACACACAAGTATTTGATTATGCCAACTACCACTGATTGTACACTTTGGATAAATTGTATGCTTTATTAATATGTATCAATAAAATTGATTTTTTAACTCCACAAAAAACAGAGTGATACAACCCAGTAATAGGAAATATTTCAACTTCAGAGAAGACCCTGCATTTGTAGCAATTAATCAATGGCTTTTGACTAGGGGAATCAAACCACTATTTGTTTCAACAAATATCCAAAATCAATTTAAGAATATGAAGGGAAACATGGGTAAATAGTAAAGGATATTAAGACACTGTGTGATCACAAGAAAAGAAACTGAGGAGGACACAAGATGTTGGAGTAGGGAATGGCAGGCTTCAATCTTCCTCTAGAAACTGTGGGAAGGATATAGAATGAGTAGAACCAAGTGATAAAGAGGACATCTAACACAATACCCCACCCCCAAAAAAAGCCTTAGATTAGAAAGATAGATTGAGCAACTGAATAAGTCCATCAAGATAAACAGATGCTTAGATATCACCTAAAAATTACAAGACATACTAAGAAACAGTAACTCATGGCCCATTCTAATGAACAAATGAAAAACCAAGAGGAGGCTTACAATGTGGAGCAGCTAATGAAGGATGTCCAAAAAATATCCTAATCAAATCAATGAAATGAAGGAAGAGATCAAGAATATCAGTCAGACACTGGGTAAAAGAGTTATAGGAAGATGGTGTCAGAGTAGGGAGTCAGGGCTCAACTGTCACAAAAACAATAAGGTAAAAGCCAAAATCTGTTGGAGAGACCTGCTTTGGGTGTCAGGAGAACAAGATAGTGCTACACAATTCCCAGGAGAGTAGGGGATACAAAGACAAAGAACCCACAACAAAAAATGTGATTTACCAAACACCCAGGGCAGCTAGGAAAGGCTCCCCATCCCCACATCAAGAAATTAACATGGAGTAAAATCCCTCACTCATTGCAGGAGGGTGAAGTCTTCTTACCTGTCAACCGTTTCAAAGGAAAAGGTAGGGGGAGTCAGGGGGCTACTCTTCAATGAATTCAGCCAGCAGAGAACACTTTGATTCTGGGCTCTGGCCAGACCAAAACACAGGAAAGCAGAGATTGAAAGAAACACTTACGTGGAAAGGTAAGTCAATGGTTGCCATCTGCTGGCCAGTGTGGAAATTACATGGAGAAAAACCTCTTTTAAAGCTCTCAATCTGAAATCCTGGTAGAAAATCTGTGCCCCATTAGTGAATGCCTAACTTAATCTGAGCAATTTTAAAGACTTAGAAAAATTTGAGCCAAATATCATAGAAGAACTGTAAAAACAAACAAACAATAGGCAAGAGAGAGAATTTAGCCATCAGAGATCCCTAGACATCAGCTAAAGATTGGAAGAATACTAGGAAACAGGAAGACATTGAGAAGCCAAAGAAACAAACCAAATATCTTGAAAAGAAACAGGATTTAAGACAGTTAATCATTGATAATCATGCAACTCTTAAATCAATTCAAAGAATTGAATGAAAATATACCTAAAAAGATAAAGGATATTAAGAAGACCTTGCATGAGCATAATGAACAATTTGAGAAAATGCAAAGAAAAGTAACAGAGTGTATGGGAATGAAAGACACAATGAATGAGATTAGAGGCACATAAGAAAAGATTTGAATTGTGTGAAGACAGAATTACTGATTTTGAAGATGGAATATCTAAACTGGAAAAGATGGGAGAACAAAAAAAGACAAGAATGGGAAAAAAGGAAGAGCTTTTCAGGGACTCAAATGACAATGTTAAAAGGATAAACATACTCATTATTAGTGTTCCTGAAGGAGAAGAGAATGGGAATGGAAAGGGGGCAGAAAGAATATCTGAGGAAATAATGATAAAAAACTTCCCAACCCTTATGAAAGACAAAAATATCAATATCCAAGGACAATGCAACACAAACAGAATAAATCCAAATAGACCTACCCTGAGACAGAATGACAAATATAGGAGATGAAGAGAGGATTCTGAAAGCAGTAAGATAATAGCAAACCATTACACACAAGGGAACCTCAATAAGAAGAGTAACTGCTGACCTCTCATGAGAAACCAGGGAGGCAAGAAGAATGTGGTATGATGTATGAAAGATACTGAAAGAGAAAAACTGCCAGTCAAGAATTTTAAATCTGGAAATATTATCCTTTAAACACAAGGGTGAATTCAAAGTCTTCACAGACAAACAAAAATTAATAGAATATGGTACCAAAAGACCAAAACTACAAGAGATACTAAAGGGAGTGCTGCATCCTGAAAGGAAAAAATAGAGGTGAGAGAATTCGAGAAGAGTGTAGAAATGAAGATTATTAGGAAGGGTAAATTAAAGGGTAAAAAAGGAGACAATAGAAAGATATGACAACAGAAAGCTGAAGGATGAAATGGATGAAGTAAATAATGACTTTACAGAAATAAAAGTGAATGTTAATGGCTTGAACTCCCCAATCAAAGGACATAGACTGATAGAATGGATTTTTTAAAAATGAGCCATCTATATGCTGTCTACAAGATATTCACCTCAGATGTAAGGACAAAACCAATTTAAAATGAAAGGTTGGAAAAAGATATACTGTGCAAATAGAAACCAAAACAGAGCTGGAGTAGTGATATTAATATCGGACAAAACAGATTTTAAAGGCAAAACTGTTATAAAGGATGGAGAAAGTTATTATATATTTATAAAAGAAGCTATTCACCAAGGAGAAATAACTACAATAAATATTTCTGCACCTAACCTGGGTGCCTCAAGATACATGAGGAACACATTAGCAAAATGATGGTAGAAATAGATGTTCTTAAAATAATAGAGGCAGACATCAAAACACCACTGTCAGTATTGGATAAAATATATGGACAAAGGATAAATAGAGAAATAGAGGGCTTGAATATTATGATAACTAAATTGACCTAACAGACATCTATAGAGAATTGTACCACAAGAAGCAGGATATACATTCTTTTCAAGTACTCATGGATCCTTCTCCAGGATAGACATATGTTGAGTCACAAGACAAGACTGAATAAATTAAAAAGATTGAAATTTTAGAAAACACTTTCTCTGATCATAACGAAATGAAGCTGGAAATCAGTAATAGATGGAAAAGGGAAAATTCATATATATATATGGAGATTAAAGAACACACTGTTAAATAATCAGTGGGTCAAAGAAGAAACTGAAAGAGAATTCTGAAAATATCTTGAGATGAATGAAAATGAGAATGCAACATGCAAAAACCTGTTGGGCACAGTAAACGCAGAGCTGAGAGGGAAATTTATAGACCTTAATGCATACACTAAAAAAAAGAAAAAGTTTAAATTGAAGATCTAACTTCACACCTGGGGGAACTAGAAAAAGAACAGAAAACTACTTCCACACCAAATCAAAGGAAAGAAATAATAAACATTAGGAGAGAAATAAATGAAATAGAGAAAAAAATAGAGAAAGTCAACAACACCAAAAGGGAGTTCGTTGAGAAAATCAACAAAATCAACAAACCCTTAACTAGACTGACAAAGAAAAAAGAGAAAAAATGCAAATAAGTCAGAAATGAGAGAAGGTGTTATTACCACTGACACCACAGAAGTAATAGAGATCATAAGAGAATACTATGAACAACTGTATGCCAGGACACCAAATAATGTAAAAATGAAGGACAAATTCCTATAATCAAACAAATCACCTACAATGACCCTAGAAGAAGTGAAATAACTGAACAAGTTAATCACAAGTGAAAAGATTGAAACAGATATCAAAAACATCCCAAAGATGAAAAGCCCAGAACAGAATGGCTTCACAGGTGAATTCTACCAATCATTTAAAGATGATCTAATACCAATCTTGCTCAAGCTCTTCCAAAAAATTGAACAAGAAAGAATACTACCAGACTCATTCTATGAAGCCTACTTCACCCTAAAACCAAAATCAAACAAAGATACTAAGAAAACAGAAAATTATAGACCAATATCTCTAATTAATACAAATGCAAAAATCCTCAACAAAATACTTGCAAACTGAATCCAAAAAGAACATTAAAAGAATAATACATGATGATCATTGGGGTTTTATCTCAGATATGCATGAGTATTTCAACACAAGAAAATCAATTAGTGTAATAAACCACATTGATAAATTGAAGAAGAGAAATCATATGATCCTTTCAATTAATGCAGAAACATATTTGCAAAATACGGGATATTTTTTTATAAAAACACACCAAAAGATAGGAATAGAAGGATGCTTTCTCAGTGTGGCAAAGTGCATACATGAAAAACCTATAGCTAGCAATTTACTCAACAGTGAAAGTCTGAAAGCTTTTCCACTGAGATCAGGAACAAGACAAGGATGCCCACTGTCAGCACTGTTATTCAATATTGCACTAGAACTTCTTGCTAGAGCAATTAGGCAAGATAAAAAATAAAAGGCACCCAAATAGGAAAGGAAGAAGTTAAACTTGCACTATTCACTGATGATATGATCCTATATCTAGAAAATCCTGAAAAATCCACAACATAGCTACTATAATGAATATATAAGTTCATCAAAGTGAGAGGATACAAGATTAATAAAAATCAATAACATTTCTATACACTACTGATGTGCAATCTCAGAAGGAAATCAGAAAAATAAAATCCATTATAGTAACTGAAAATTCAAATATTTAGGAATAAACTTAACCAAGGACATAAAAGACTTTTATTCATAAAACTACAAAACATTACTAAAAGAAACTGAAGAAGACTAAAATAAATGGAAGCATATTCCATGTTCATGGGTGGAAGACTAAACATGGTTAAGATTTCAATTCTACCCAAACTTCTTTACAGATTCAATGTAATCCCAATAAAAATCCCCACAGTCTTTTTTTGCAGAAATGGAAAAATCAATTATCAAATTTATTTTGAAGGGTAATGGGTGCCAAATTGCCAAAAAATATCTTTAAAAAGAAGAACGAAATTGGAGGACTATAATGCATATGACTTTAATGCATATTTGTTAGCTACAGTGGTAAAAACAGCATGATACTGGCATAAAGCTAGATTGATTGACCAGTGGAATTGAATTAGGAACTGAGTAATAGGCCCCCACATCCACAATCAAGTGATTTTTGACAAGGCTTTAAGCCTACCCAGCTGTGCCAGAACAGTCAATTTAACAAATGGTTATGGGAGAACTGGATAGACTATCCAAAAGAAACAAAGATGACCCTTAAGTGAGGTAAAGATATAAAGTGTGAACTTTATATAAAAATTAACTCAAAATGGATCAAGAACCAAAATATAAAAACAACCATAAAATTCCTAGAAGAAAATGTGGGAACACATCTTCATGATCTTGTGGTTGGCAATTGTTTCTTAAACTTAACACCCAAAGCCCAAGCAACAAAAGAAAAAAATAGATAAATGACATATCCTCAAAATTAAACACTTTTGCCCTCAATGACTTTGTCAAAAGGGTGAAGAGGCAGCTGAATCATTGGGCAAACATATTTGGCAATCACATATCCAATAAGGATTTAATGTCCATAATATATAAAGAGATCATAAAACTCAGCAATAAAAAGACAACCCAATTAAAAAATAGGCAAAAGACTTGAAAAGACAATTGTACAAAGAAGAAATACAAATGACAAAGAAACACATAAAAAATGTTCAACATCACTAGTGATTAGGGAAATGCAAATCAAAACTACAATGAGATATCATTCACACTTATTTGACTGACCACTAATAAGAGTAGGAACACTAAATGTTGGAGAGGATGTGGAGAGATAGGAACACTTATTCACTGTTGGTGGGAATGTAGAATGGTACAGCCACTCTGGAGGACTGTTAACAGTTCCTAAGGAAGCTGAATATAGACTGGTCATGTGACCTGGAAGTACCATTTCTAGTTATATACCCAGAAGAACTGAGAGTAATGATATGAATAGATATCAATGTTTATGGTGACATAATTCACAATTGCCAAAAGGTGAAAACAACTCAGGTGTCCATCAACTGATGAATGGATAAATAACCTGCTGTGTATACACACAATGGAATATTATGCATTGTTAAGAAAAGAAGTTGTGAAGCATATAACAACATGGATGAACCTTGAGGACCTTATGTTGAGTGTAGCAAGTCTGACACAAAAAGACATATACTTCATGGTTGCACTATTAGGAAATAAATATATTATGCAAACTCATGGAATTAATAATTAGAATATAGATCACCAGAAAATAGAAGGAGGGTAGAGAATGGAAAGCTGATGGTTAATCTGTGCAGAATTGGTTTAAAAGTTTGTTTGTAAATCTTTGGAAATGAGTGGAAATGGTGAGAGTACATCACGGTGTTTGTGACTAGCAGAGCTATTATATGGCTATGAGAGTTGTTGAAAGGGAAAGTCTAAGGAGATATATATTACTAGAAGGAAATCTAAAAAATGTAACACGGGTCTGTATAACAGTGAAACCTCATGTAAAATACTAACATGGGTGATATTGCATATATAAGACTGTTTTTACAACATATAAATACAAACAAATTAGAGACAAGGAAATAGAATAGCAGCTATGTACAGCAGGGGAAGCCTAGAGGAATTGTGAGGTGATGAGTTTTGTTTATTTGGTTTTTGTATTTTAGTATTATTATTGTTACTGGAATAAAGAAAATACTCTAAAAATGAAGGGAATGATGAAGACACAACTATGTGATTATACCAAATGCCATTGATTGTACACTTTGGATGTATTTATGGTTTAGAATATGTATCAATAACATTGATTTGTTAAAAAAAGAAAATAAATGTAGAGCAAAAGTCAGGATGTTCAAGAATGGTGCTGGTTATGGAGATGTTTGTAGTAGGCAGTATATGTTCGGCTTCATTAAGTAAATAACTTTTTATTGAAAACTGGCAAACAACAAGGGAATGAGTCCTATAGCTATTTGGGGATAAATAATCTAATAAATGGAAATTAGTAGTGCAACAACCCCAGGCAGGACTATTGTTCTGAAATGATTAAATTGAGAAATTTATGTTTGGATGGAGGTCAGGTAAAACACAAAGGGAAATAAGGACATACCGCATGAAAGAATATAGTTTGTTACTCACCAGTCCCAGGGAGAGAGAGGAGTCATGAGAGTTTATTGGGAAGCATGATCTGCTCGGGTAGTTCAGCCAGCAGGTTGAGGCAGACAAGCATGGCAAGAGGGACCTGTGGGCTTCTGCCTTTTTGTGGTCCGGGGGTGGAGGTTAGAAAATTTCCTGTGGGAATGAATGATTGGGTGGTTTAGAGAAAACACAAAAGGAAAGGGAAAGGGACTAGGGTCTGAGGGAGGTCAGTGCATGGTTTTGAGCAGAGGAGTGACATGATCTGAATTATACATATGATTCTGGCTACCCATGAGTGTAGTCAAGGGTAGATGCATAGAGATCAATTAAATATTTTATATTTCCAGATGAAGTTACCATTGCCTCAGAGCTGGTAGCAGTGGAGATGGTGAGAGTAGCAATATTCTGGATGCATTTTGAGGTATACCCAACAGGAATCTTCATGCACTAGATGTAGATATTTTGTGTGGGAGAGAGCACTCATGGGTTACCCAAAGCTTTGGGCCTGTGGGATTGAAGCATATCATTACCATCAAAATGGCTGAGGAAGGATGTACCTGAGCAGGTGTGGAATGGGACAGTTCAGAACAGAGGTTTAGACTAAATACATCTCAGATGTTTAAGAGCCATTCAGGTGAAAAGGTCACATAGGCATTTGGCTATGTTATATATATAATCTTTTGGAATTGATAAAGACACACAACCCAAAGAGAAAAAGATGCAAAAGTCATGGACAGGCAGTTAATAGAAAATACAGAT
>JAQZBX010030817.1:0-26648 GCA_029593785.1 Cabassous unicinctus | reverse complement strand
ACCTCAGCTCCCTGGTTTGTTGTGTCTTTCATTGTCTCTTCTCTTTGTCTCTTTTTGTTGCGCCAGCTCTCTGCACGGGCCAGCTCACTGCGTGGGCCAGCTCACTTTGACCAGCAGGCCCCAGGAAATGAACCTAGGACCTCCTATATGGCAGAGAGGAGCCCAATCACTTGAGCCACATCCGCTTCCCTGAAATAAGATCTCTGTACTAATATTGTTCCCAACCACAAGGAGTTCCCTAAGAGTAACAGGCTTGTCTTCTCAAGTTGTACGATTTTCCTATGAAAGCAAAGCCTCCAGGAAAATTTAAGTTTCTCTATCTAGCTCATCTCATCCTCACTTAGCATAATATCTCAAAATTCTCCTCAGAGCTCTTGCCTAGGATCCCTTTTCCCTTGGGTATGAAATGTAAAGGTGTGAAAAGCCTGAAATTTTATATCTGCCCAAGAGAAGTCCCAAAATAGAGAGCTCAGACAACTTTTCAGGTAAAATGCAAGTCTTTTCTCAGAAATGCAAATAACAAGGAAATTGATAAATCTAATTTGCTTTTTTAAAAAGCTACAAATTGGGGGTGGTGGTGGATGTGGCTCAAGCAGTTGAGCGCCCACCTCTCACATGGGAGATCCTGGGTTCATTTCCGGTGCCTTCTAAAAAAGGAAAAAAAAAGGTACAATGTAAATAAAAAACAAAATAAAACAGGTTTTCCCTGCTAAAAACATGAAGACTTCTAATTCAAAAAGGAGTATTACAGAAAAGAAAAGTTATTAAATAAGGACTTTTTAAAACTAACATAAATTTATATTTAATATTAAATATTGTTTCTTACAAGATGTGGTTCCCATTACCGTTTTGAAAATTTGGGGTCATGGCTTAAATTTTTTTTTTTTTCTATTTTTTTTTTTATTGTTGGTAAAAATCAAAATTTTTCACAATACATACCAATATTTTTAAAATGATGTGTTAAGTATGGCTTAAATTTTTAAAAGCTTCTTTTTTTACATGTGTTCTTTCAAGTGAGAAGTTACATTTCTAAGAAGAAATAAAAATTGTTATAACCTGTTTCGTTCATATGACCTAAGAAAATGTTTCTTCCCCTTTCTTTTTTCTATAAACTATAACCTTTTTAAAAATGATATTCTAAGACCTTGAAGAAAAAATTATCAGCCTCATTGAAACTTTGTGCTATGATATCCTTTCTAAAGTACTTCCTAGTTTTCTTTTATTGAATTTTTTTTTCCTTTACTCTAATACTGTTCCATGTTACCTTGTGTTTGATCAACAGTATCTTGTGGCAACTAAGTCACAGTGTTGGGTTTTCGCAACTCAGACTGTCTGGAGCCTTGTTCAATCAAGCAGTAACTTTGCACTTAACACCTTAATGGTCTTAAAAAGAGATGGACAGAAATGGAGATATTCTAAGGTGGGAATAATTAGAGACAGACACACAAATGCATTTGGTGCCGGATTTGATGACCTCAAACGAGTTAAATTAAACATTTCATCATCTCCAATTACTCCAGTTACTCTCCTGAGGATAATTAAGACAAATAGATAAAAGACACTAATGTCAAAAACTTTACCTAGTTCTAAAGGCATATTAACAACCCAGAACAAAATAACATCAGATCAGATATAGTTACTGTTCAGGTATTATATCCAGCTATTATATAAGCTGGACGAGTTTCCTTTATTTTCTCCTCCTTCCCTTGTCAAATCACGGACATCACTTAAGCCCCACTTACTGCGTGAAGGCTTCTTTGAGAAAAGCACAGCTCATGCCAAGACAGCCTGGGCTAGCAAAAAGCAAATGGGTTTTGGGGTCAGATAACTTAAATTCTGTATCTTATTAGATAGCGATGTTGAAACATCCACTTAACTTCTCTGAGTTTAAGTTTCATCATCTAAACAATAGAAAATATAATAATACCTGCTCATTGGCCCCACAAGATGGCTGCAAGAAGCAAATGTAATAATGTAAGTGACAGTATTCAATGAATTTTAAAGCAATGTATGAAATTTAATCATCACAGTTATTGAGCTTTCATTTTTCCGATATCCAATATTTTATCATAACTGAAGCACTGTTCTTATAATAAGATGATTATCATTGTAAATTCATAGGAAATAAAAAATGATAAAAACTATCCCAGCACATTTTATTTATTCAACTCCTCAATACAGTAAATGAAAATATTAAAGATTAAATAAAAATGCTTTATCAAATGATTTCAGCAGTCACAGTATTCAGATATTTCTAAGAACAAAACAAAAATTCATAGAGGTTAAACAATGTATTCAAGGTTACAGATATAGTAGTCGATGATAAGTGTGTATTCTGTTAAATCAATATTTAATAAATTGTTTGCTAAAACAATGTTTAAATTGTTTTTATTTGGTGTGTTTTTCTACTCACAATAGGATCCTCATAACTGAAGCATAGTCCAATTAGTGAATAAAATAAAAATATATATAAATAGTCTAGTCCTTAGTTTTGCACCCAAAATGCATATCTTGAGTTTGTGTGAAATGCTACACATGGTCTATATCTATGGCTATCCCTGGCTCTAGACTAGGAGAATTTTCACATGAAATTCATTAGTCTTTGGTAGAGTTGCTCATGCATTTGTTTACTATATGAATACCCCATGGCCACTTTAATAGAGAGTGTTACATAATGTGCAAATGAAGGCATTACTTTTGTTTGCCCTCATATTGGTACCCTGAATTCTATATATAAGAATTACTTATATTCTTTCACCTACTTGGTCAAGATGGCTTGGTGAGGATTAGCTAATTTTGAAAGGTGTTAAAGTTGGGGTGTGGTGTACTTTCAATGGTCCCTTCCTTCCTTTCTTTAATTAATCCTCAGGTGCCAGTGCCTTCCCACTAAATCTATCTGTCCAGAATTCCTCACTATTACTGTGACACCAGTGTCCCCACACTAGACTGTCATACACTGCTACCCTTAGCTCTGGATCTTTTCTTTTTTTTGTTTTAAAACCCTCACTGCCTCATGTCCTGGATGCCCAGATAGTGCTAGTAGAGTAGACATGGCCAATGGCACATCTTTTAGCCTATTTATTCTTTGCTCCCTCATCCTGGAATTGAAAGATGGAGTTGAACGTGGTGATTTCTAAGGTTTCTTTCGTTTAAATGTCACATATGCTCCTGTAATATCACTTAAAAGCGTATCTTTACAATTCTATCTCACATAAGCATTTCCATTTTGCATGGACTAACAGTATAGTAGAAGTTGAAGAGAGTTTAGAGGTTATTTGCATCTTTGACTCACCATTTATTATATCTCTTGTTTGAGAATTTTCAGTGGCAGGAATACTCACTACCTTAGAAGAAAGATACTTATATTTTCTGATAGTTCAGACAATTAAAAAAAGATTTTCTTATAGGCTAAATATAACTCCAACCATTAATCCTATGCCTACTCCACCCTGATGTGAAATCTCTTCAAAGACAAGGAAATCCTGCTGGTTATGAGCTCCTGTGATTTCTCTTTTCCAAGGTTAACTTCCTCTCATGTGGAATAATGTAATAACACACCATCAGTATTGGAAGTAGTATGATATAATGAAAGTAGCACAGGATTAAAGCCTATATTTGCAATCTTACTATAATTTTTCTTTTTGTTCTAATTTTTATGTCATATTTCCTTTACCAAGTCTACCTTATTCTTTGTTCAAATCTCTTAGAGACACTATCACACTGTATTGATTTTAATTTTATTTTACAGGGTTCTTCCCTCTGTAGTGCTGGAGCTTTATATTATTCATCACTGTATCTACAGTACCTGGTATACAATATGCTCTTAATATTTGTTGAATAAAGAAATGTTATTAAAGATGTTTTTTTCTGGCATTAGATGTCATGGAGCCACATCAGAGCAACACGACAAGATGCTTTTCATTCCTCTGGATTTTGTATCCCTCTTCATGCAACATTGAATTCCTTTTTATTTCAAATCACTGAGGCTTTTTCACATGAATTGATTAAATAAATGAGAGCTGGGGAGCCATTGTTTCACAGCATCTTGCCATTTGGGGTGTAATATTTGGTGTTATGTGGCATATGTCTCCTGCCGAAGTGACAGGACAATCACAGGCTGCTTTCTCCACAGCCTCACAGATTAGATGCAGAGCCAAAGAAGCATAAACCTTCCTTTTCTCAGACTGGCATATGCCCCTCGCTCATTCTGCTGAGCCCCTTCACACCTCTCCCTCGCTCTCACTTGCATACACACACACACACTTGCAAGTGCTGTCTCAGAAAATGGGACATATCGAATGCTAGTTGCATTCCTCATACAGCATTTCTAAAATCTTGTTATGGTGCCATTTGCATCCTACCAAGTACTAGTTTAAGATTACCTTTATCTAGGTACGGTCATGTTACTATGATACCCTACAACCAGTAAATTTTGCCTGGCAGATTGAGAGGGGTGATGTGTTAGTCAAACTGGTTGTCTGAGAAATGAAAAAAAAAAACAAATTGTTTTTGCTTCAGATTTAATTAGTATTTAATGAGCAATAACATACAAAACAGATAAATTTACATATTGTAATAGCCCCCTGCTTCCAATCTTACTCCTTTTCAATCTATCACCCAAATTCCAAAGGGATAATTCTAAGACAGAAATTCAAATACATACCTTGCTTTTTTAAGAAAATTGTTTTATACTTTCTTAATGCCTTCAGGATAAAGTTTAAACTACTTAAAATTAAATATAAGGCCCTTTAATACCTAGTCAAAACCGGCCCTTCTAAACCCCTAGTGCGCTCTCTCTCTCTCTCTCACACACACACACACACACACACACACACACACACACACACACACATTTTCGTTTAGTCACTTGGTCCCGTTCGTTGTTCCAAAACTTCACTTTGTTCATTCAGACTTTTGAGCTTTCCCCAGATTAATACCTTCATTTTGGATGGTATCTTCTCCACCCTCTTCTTATCTGAAGATTTTAAATTATTCTTCAAGATTCAATTAAAATGATACCTTCTCTGTGATGTTTTGCTCATCCACCTGTTTATCCCCGTGTGCTATATTTGGCTGTTTATTTTCCTTTATTCCAGATAGGCAATGAGGTTCTCCAAAAGCACACATGGGCTGTGTAATTTTAACTTTTTTATTATAGTAATACTGACTATAAATCAGATGTTCTAAGTTTGAATCCAGCCTTTGCTACGTAGTTATGTGACATGAGCACAAGTATCTTTCTCTTTTTAAATGTCAGTTCCTTTATCTATAAAATATAGATAAATCTAATTATTTCTTCAAAGAGTTATTGTGAGAATTACATGAGCCACAGTCTGATGAAGAGTAAGTTGTCATTTCTGTCAACTTACATATTTAGTACTAATTAAGTAAGAAACCCTGCACCAGGCAGTGAGTGTACAGTGGGCATCAAACACAGAGCTCTAAGAATTACAGAGCTCTTCCTGGATGTCTAATAGGATCTCAAACAAGTCTAACACCAAGTTCTAGATTTGCCATTCCCACCTGCAACCACTCCAATGTTCTTCCCCCTACATCTCCTCATTTCAATAAATGGAAACTCCATCCTTCTGATTGCTCATTCCAAAATTTTAGGATCACCTCTAAACCCCATCCTTCTCCCACACCTCACATCCAATCTATCAGTAAATATTTTCAGCTCTACTTTTATAATAAATTCAAATATTACTATTGTATTTCCAACCCTCTGCATTCCTTCCACTGAAGCCCTATTCACCATCATTTCTCCCCTAAACAACTGCAATAACCTTTTAACTGGTCTCACTACTTATACATTTGGGCTCAAATTTATTCTTGGTTTTGAAAAGTAAGCCAAATTAAGTCAGGACGCTCAAACACCTCCAGTGATTTTGTGATGGCAACACAAAAGCCAACGACCTTATCACTGCTTACACAATCCTTTATAATCTGGCCATTGGCTACTCTCTCTGGTCTCTTCTATTTTCTTTTTCCCCTCAATGACTTGGTACCAGCTGTACTACCATCTTTACTATTCCTTAAAGACCTCAGGGCCTTTGCTTTTACAGCTTCAACTACAGGAATATTTTTTCCCCAGTTATATTCTCATGGTTAATGCCCTGCCTTCATTTAAGTCTGTACTTAAATTTGCCTCTTCAGAGAAGAATTGCCTGATTATCTTTCTAAAACAGTCATCATTTCCTATCCTCTTAGGCCTGCTTTCTTCTTTTTTCAAGTATATGCTATTTCTAAAATTATATTATAAATGTTTTTGCCTGTCTTTTCCGTTAGAATGTAAGCTTAATAAAAACATTGAATTTTTCTATTGTATTCTATATCCCTCTCCACTGGAATATAAATTGGCACATGGTAGGCATTCACGTGATTATGGACTATATTGATGGATATAAACCATTTAATAGAATTTATTTTAATTAGTTACTGCATGAACAAATCAATAGTGATTACTTTGAGAATTATATTTTGTGCTAATAAAGTCTAATTAATTAAGTTCCTCTCATTTGAAATTTGTGCCTGCATTTTGCTAGGTCATAACAGGCATTTCAGGGTGATATTTTAGTGGTTGGCTTGAACTGCATTTCTCTTTAGTTATTAAAATTTGCTTGTGTGCAATTTTGTCATTCATCAGTACAGTTCAAATAGATATTTTGTATAAAATCATTTATGTTATCACTTATGTCTGATGAGATGGGAAAACCAAGGCTCCAATTCTCTAGAAAAAAACATTGAAGTTTTCCAGAAAGACCCTTTAATTCAGATCTGTGTAAGATCTGATCATCTCCAACTCCAGATGACAATATACAAAGCAATTTGGGTCTCCTTAGTAAAATTTAGAAAATACACACATTTTATAAAAACTTATTTAACTAACAGCTTTGATAGGCAGAGAAGAGTGCTCAAGGCAATGATTATGATTTTATTGCTTGCAGGCATTTTCTTTTCCTTGCAGGGTCTTGAAAACAATAAAAATTTTAAAAAAAAGAAAACATCAGATCTCCGCTATTGGCATAAGAGTGGCCTTCTTTTTTTAAGTCTTATTACAAATTTTGTAAAATTGCCAGAGAGTAGAAAAGCAAATGAACAGCAACAAAAAATAAAACAGAAACAAAACTCAACCATTCCTTCACACAGTGTCACCAGTGGTCTCATTAGAATCCTTTACAACAAAAGGATGTTTTTCAGGTTCACACACTGCATTTAGTTGTCACATAACTTGTCTCCTGCAATCCAGAGTAGTCCCTCAGGCTTCCCTTGGTCATCATGACTTGAATATTTAGGAATATTAAAATTATTTTATTGAACAGTCCTCAGGTTGGATTTGCCATGAATAAACTTAGGCTATACATTTTTGAAGGATTATCAAGGAGGCTATGATGTGTTTTGCTCACCTAATGGTGGTGGCACACAATTTAGATTTGACCCATTACTGGTGAGGTTAATTTTGGTCACAAGTAAGGGGTAGGACCATATTTCTCTACTTTAAAGTTACTCTTTTTTCCTTTACATTAATTAATATGATGTAGGGAGATAATTTGAGATTATGTAAATATCCTGGTTCTCAACCATCTATCCCCTGCTAGTTTTAGATCAATTGAGGCTTCTTACTTGAATTAAGTATTGAAATCAGGATGGCAAATGGTAATTTTCTGTCACCATTGCTTCTACATTTATGAATTGGCACTCTAATGTACTGAATAGCTTTTACTGATCCCCATTTATATATTCACTTACTTACTTATATTTGTACGTCTCATGGCTTTCTATTTTTTCAAGCAGACATAATTTTTAACTAGCATTATATTATGACTGCCCCATATTTGGATAGTGAGAACCCCTTCAAGCTGACTTCTGTGTTCTTTTGACATCATTTTCTGCACATGGCTTCACATTATGGAACCACAAGATATCACAGGCTCATTTTATAACTTTCTTATCCCTGCCAGTTTTTTTAGGGTATCTGGTTTCATTTAATGGAGAATAATATATAGACTATGAGATCCATGTACTAGTTTTGAGCATTGCTTTAAGTTGTCATTGTCATCAGGTCTTGAGCTAGAATAGATATAGATATAGATATAGATATAGATATAGATATAGATATAGATATATAGATATAGACATATAGATATATAATATAAATGTAATTATTTCCTTACATTTATGTACATATCTCTCAATGTACTTTGAAAACCATGAGTTCACATCAGTATCTCTAAATCTAATCCAATACCACATAGTCCATTATATTTTTCTCTTTTTTTGTGTTTGTGATTCCACTTCTTAACAGTGAGAAAACCTTGGTTCCCAATGTCCTTAATGTTTTGCTTATTTGCTTGATTGCCTTGTACATAAGTAGCCCTACTGAGTCATTTCCTGGACTGTAGTGCTCACTCAGGACCTGATCTTATGGGGTCGCCATCCTCCTTTTCTGGGGTTTGTGCCAAAAATGTTGGAACGGTTTTATGAATGGGTAAGGGACATTTTTTTGGGGAGGAATTGTGAGATGCTTGATAGAAAAGACCTAGCTTGCTTTGAAGAGACTGTTGATAAAATTATGGACACTAAAGATAGTTCTGATAAGACCTTAGACAGAAATGGTGGCTGGAAAGAAAGTAATCTTTGCTTTAAAGTGGCAGAGAACTTGACAAAGTTCACTCCTGATGTTAGTTGGAAGGCAGAATTTGAAAATGATGAGCATGGACAATTAGCTGAAGAGATTTTCAAATTAATTGTAGAAAATGCAGCCTGGCTTCTCCTTGCAGCATATAGCAAAATGTGAGAGGAAAGAGATATGCTGAGAACTAAACTGCTGAGCACAAAGAAACCAGAAATTGATGACTTGTGAACTTTCGAGTTTTCAGGAAACAATCCCCCAGAGGATAGTGTACCATGTGAGGTCTTAACTAAACTCAGAACTTGTAAGTCAGGATTGGAAATGCAGTTATCTAGAAAGGACTTGTGGAAAGTCTTACTGTCTGATGGCTTGGACCCCTGACTCCTGCATGCTAATACAAGTTCTTTTGCAAGAACTGTATGAAAGAAACCCCTGGACTAAAAGGGATGGGAAGGGGAAAGATTGAAGGAGAAATCACTTCAGGAAGAAAAGTGTGGAAGCTGAGGTCTCGACTAGGGTCATCTCCTCAGGCCAGGAGAGTGACCTCACCCACATGGGCTGAAAGGGTGAGTCTGCCCCAGCCTTTGAAAAGGATGGATATTCCAGCCTGTTTTTCAGGAGAGTTTGGCTGCCCCAGGCAATGGAGAGGCTGGATTGTGTACCCCAGAGATTGGAGAAAGTGTGGCCATCACCCCAATATTCTTGGAGGGTGAGGTCTGAAGTTTGACTGCCACCAGATGCTTGATGAGAGTAGAACCAAGCAAATGGCTGTTGGGCAAGTCTGTGGAAGGGGTGGGTGCCCATGAAGCCATGAGGAAAAGAAACCATCATTCTATGGTTGACTTTCAGACTATGAAATCTAATGGAATATGCCCTGCAAGTTTTAGGATCTGTTGGGGACCTGTGAGACCTGTTTCCCTCCCAATTTTTCCTTATAGTAATGCAAATGTTTATCCATTTTATGTCCTTCCTTGGTATATTGAAAGCAGATAACTTGCTTTCTAAGTTTCACAGGTCTAAAGCCAGAGGGAACTTTCTAATACTATTTATTTATTTATTTATTTATTTCCACCTTGCCGCTTGTGTTCGCCTTCTGCTTTCTGTGTCCATTTGCTGCACATTTTCCTCTGTGTCTGTTGTTTCCCTTTGTTGTGTCATATTGCTGCACCAGCTCTCCATGGGCGTGGGCCATGAGCTCTCTGCGGGCACAGGTCAGCTTGCCCTCACCAGGATGCCCCGGGAATGGAACCCAGGGTCTCCCATATTGCAGATGGGAGCCCAACCACTTAAGCCACATCTGTTTCCCCAAGACAAACTGCATGCCTATAACGGATTTTTATGTGATTTTGTACTTAGCATTAGTACTGAAAATATTTTGAAATATTACAATGTAATGAATGTATTTTGCATATGGAAGAAACATGTCTTTTTGGGATTCAGAGAGTGGAGTTTGGCAGCTTGAAATTATTTTATGAATCCCCAAAGGAGAAAGATTATGATTGTGGACTAAATCCATTCCTGTGTTCATGAGATATAAAAGGGAACACACAGGAAAAGTAAGCTCCACCATGATTGATCCTGCCATGTAAAAGAAAGGTGAGGCTCAAAGAGATGAGGCCCAGAGAGAGATAAATCATATGCCTGAGAGTTTGCAGCTGAACTCGGGAAGAAAGCAGCTGAGTATGAGAGAAGAGGCCTGGTAAGGGACAAGCCTAATGCCTGGTTGCCCACAGCTGAGCTTAGAAGATGGTACAGCCAGGAGGGGAAGGCAGAGATCTAGGAAGAGATTGCCTACCATATTGCTTCAACATGTGGCAGCTGACTTTAAAGAGAAAGCACCTCTTTTGGTGCATTGAGTTGGACTTTTTATGGCCTTGGAACTGTAAGCATTTACCCCAACTAAATCCCCATTGTAAAAGCTGTGTTAGCCAGCCAAAGGGGTGCTGATACAAAGTACCAGAAATCTGTTGGCTTTTATAAAGGGCACTTATTTAGGGTAAACGCTTACAGTTGCAAGGCCCTTAAGAGTCCAACTCAAAGTTAGTTCCTCACCAAACTCTGTTGACATATGTTGAAGCAAGATGTTGGGCAATATCTGTGAGGGTTCAGCCTTCCTCTTCCTCTTAAGGCTCCATGGTCCCATCTTCTTCTGATATCAGCTGTAGGCTGGCATAAGGCTTGTCTCTTTCCCCAGGGCTCATTTCTTTCTGGGCTCAGCTGCTCTGTTCTCTTCACAAGGTAACCTGTAGACTATCAGGCTCATCTTTCTTCCCAGGGCCTCTACCATGTCTAATGAGATGTCTCTCTTCCTCTGTATACTTTTCTGTGTATCTACTACTATGTGTGCCTACTTCCATGTGAGAGTCTGTTTTATCAGCCCACCAAGGGGGCTGGGACACAATGCCAAGTCACACTCTAATGACATGGTTGAATCAAGGCCCTAATCTTAACATAGTTTGTTCAGGCTTCTCAGATGAATCTAATACAATCAAAGGGTTACCATGCCCAGATGAACACACCAGTTCACAAACATAATCACTTTTTTTTGGGAATTCATAAATAATCTCAAACTGCCAAAAAAGCCAAACAATTTCTGGTACTTTGCATTGGTACTCCTTTGGCAAACTAAAACACTTGGTATTTTCTTTTCATCTCTCTCTTTCTTTCTTTTTCTTTATTTCCTTATATTTTTTCTTTTTATTTATTACTTCTTGTTATATATCCTGGCAGACTGAGGCGTAGAACTAGATTTCCAGATTTAATACAGCACAACCTCAGAAAGTCCAATTATACAGAAAAAAAAATTACAAAACACAAAAACACATAGGAAAGCATGCTCCCATTACAGGAAAAAAAGAATTTGATGGAAACTTCCAGAGGAAAAGTCTCTGGAATTACTAATTAAAGATCTTAGATCTCTCTTAAATATGATTAATGAACTAAAGGCAAACATAGATTAAAAAATAAAGGAAATCAGAAAAACAATATTTGAACAAAATGAGAAATTCTGTAATGAGATAGGAATTATAAAGAAAAACCACATGGAAATTCTATAGTTGAAATGTACAGTACCTGAAATGAAAAATTCAATAGAGGTATTCAACAACAGATTGGAGGAGACAGAAGTGAACTTGAAGATACAACAATTGAATTTGTCCAGTCTGAGGAAAAGAATCATAAAAAAATTAAAACAAATAAACTGAACTTGAGGAACCTGTGGGCACCAAAAGCATAGCAATAGATGCATCATAGGAGTCCTAGAAAGAGGAGAGAGAAATAAGTGGGCAGAAAAAATATTCAAATAAATAATGGCTAAAAACTCCCCAGATCAGATGATAAGTGTGAATATACAAATCCAGGAAGGTCAACAAACACTGAACAGGATAAACCCAAAGAGATCTACACTGAGACACATTATAATCAAATATTGAATATCAAGGGCAAATAGAATCTTGAAAACAGCAAGAGAAAAGAAAAGCGTCATATACAAGGGATCCTTAGTAAGACCAACATACACTTTCTCATTGGAAACTATGGAGACCAGAAGGCAGTTGAAGACCATATTTAATGTCCTGAAAAAAAAATGTGTTATCCAAGAATAATTTATCCAGAAAAAAGTCCTGAAAAATTGAGGGAGAAATGGACACAGTTATGGATAAATAAAAGCTGAAGAAGTTCATTACCATTACACCTAATGTCTTAGTTTCCTGGCTACTAAAACAAGTTCCATGTAATGGAAATTTATTGGCTCATGGTTTTGAGATTAGGAGAAATAAAAAATTGAGGTGTTAGCAAGGCAATGCTTTCTCCCTGAAGAAAGTGTCTCTGGGGCTGGCTGCCAGTTGTCCTTTGTCCTTGTATTTCTGTGACATGACAATGCACATGGAAGTGTCTTATCCTTTCTCTTCTGGGTTCTATTGACTTCAATCTTCTCTTCCTCATGACTTTCTCTCACTATAACTGAATGTCCTCTGCTTATAAACAACTCCAGTAATCAGGATTGAGACCCTACCTCATTCAGTTGGGCTACACCCTAACTAAAAATAATATTTTGAAGAGATTCTATTTATAATGGATTCACAAACATAGGAATGTAGATTAAGAATTTAACATATTTTGTGGTAATTTTTTAGTCTGTTTGTCTTGAATGAGCTCTCTTCTGGTTATGGGTCATTTTTTCCTGCTATTTCACATGCCTAGTAACTTTTGATTGGATGCTGGACACTCAAGTGTTACATTACTGAGTGTCTGGATTTTATTGTGTTCCGGTAAACAGTGCTGATTTTATTTTTGCAAGCATATAATTTACTTGCATGTTAGTTTTATCTCTTTTTGATGTATTTTTTTTTTAAGTTAAGTTAGATCTAGAGTAAAATTTACTATAAGGGTGGTTTAGTCCTAGTCCTAAGACATGGCCTTTGTAGGGTTTCTACCAAATACCCTGGAGTTCTATGACATTTACTCACTTCAGCAGGTCAAAATTTGAATATTTCCTTATTATTTATGAATATCATTAGTAGTAGTTCCACTTATGCTCTCTGGTCTTTATTTCTGCCCAACATTGGGTATTCTCATTCAATGTGTGTGCCACCTAGTAGTCAGCCAAAGACTCAGATTTCTATAACTTTCTTTATATATAGAATTCACTTCTCTGGTCCTCAGTCCCACAAACTTTAGTTACGTGAGCATCCCTGCATTCTAATCTCTATTTCTTAAGCTCAAAAATATATCTCTTCTCTGCTTAGATTCCCGCTCCCTAGGCCATGGTGCACAAAATGCCTACAGTTAGAAAGCCTGGATAATCTTTGGGCTCACCTTCTTTTTGTTCCCTTCTCTTTGGAAACATGGCCTTGCTCACCCTTATTTCAATATATGATATCATTGTTTCTAATTTTTGTGTATGTTTCCAGTTGTTTAAGACAGGAAGGCTGGATTTGAACCTATTTCTTCCTCATTGTCTATAGAAGAAGGCCTCTAAATTATGAATGTTTATCTTTTGCATTCGATTAGGGCACTATACTATTTGCAAAGATGGTAACCACTAATTACTTCATTTTACGTTGAGATAGTTCACCATAGAAATTATAAAGATTTCCAAGGTATAGTCAGATAATGGGTATTTAGGGGAATTTTTGGCTGTCTAGGAAGCATTTGTAAGGTTCTGGTTAATGCAAGAAAGAGAGTACCTGACAATAACATTCCACATGTATAAATCTTTACTGTTAGAAAATAAACTTTACATGCATTGCTTCCCTTAACCTTTATGAATATTTTAAAAAGTATGCAGGTTTGACATAGTTAGAAGAGTTTATTTGAAAGGATTGATGAGATTAAAATTAACTACATTGCTCAGTTATGTCTACTAAGTAGAAGAACATAGACTCATACTTGAGTCTTTTATCTCATTTCAATATTGTTAGTACAATGTTCTAATGGAAAGAGTGGTAGAAGAGGACATTTTTAGTTGGATCAACATGGTAAAACTGTAACTAGTCTTATATTTACCTCACATTATATATAGGAAATGTAATGGAATATGGTCTAAACAGCAAAGTGAATGCAGGCTTTCAATAAAATGTATTGACGGAAAGTTTGTGAGACTGAATCTGTATGTATAGGTTTCTGCTCACCTCCCTCTTTCATTATATATAGATACTCTAACTTGACACTAAAGATATTTCTAACTGAAAAATGGATTTGGGATCATCAAAAATCCTAAACTACTTTCTGGCAGAGCCCCAACTCTCTTGTTATGAGGAATAAATATTTGTCCCCTCCTTGTTCTACCAAATAACATCCTTTCTCAAAGATATTTTAAAAATCTGTGCTTTATTGGAATGCTCTTAATCCACAGGAATTGTGAACTCTGGCTTAAAAGTGACTTCTATACAGCTAAAATGCAGCAGTAAGACTCTTGGCCTGGAGGATAGACATTCTGGGAAAATTTCCAGATCTGTTGCTGACTTTCTGTAGGAATTTGGGCAAGCCACATGGCCCCTAGGTCTCAGTTTTATTATCTACCTGATGCATTGAGACAACTCCTGAGGCCCCTTCTAGCTATTAGATTTTAGCATTTCCCCCTATAGATATGTTCAGGGTCAGAGTCTGATATGTGGCTTACATAGAATGTCTCTTTGTCTGGAAGAAATACCCAAGTTTTATGAAATATCTTTCTTAGTGTCTGGTTTACAATTAATTAATAGACCTTGAAATAATAACATACACTATCAGATTATTTTTGCTTATGACAACATGAGGTAAAAGTACTAATAGCATATTTATTGAATATTTGCTGAGAGCACAGACATTATGCTATGATTTTTATTCTTTTCAACATTTATGAAACAGTGGTATTCTCAATTTCACAAAAATAAAACTGTGATATATGGAGATGAAATAACTTTCCCAAGCATACCCGGTTACCAAGAGGAGAAAGGAGGTCTTAAAATCAAGTCTGCTTGATTCCAAACTACTTACATAATAGAATGGTTAACAACACAGTCTTTGGAATCATTGTGTCTGAATTAGAATTCTTAATTTTTAGTATTGATACACATCCTACTAGTAACATGACTTTGAGCAGGTACCTTAATATCCATTTAGCTTAATTACTTCCATTGTAAAATAAGGGTAATATGTATATCATATTGTTATTGTACTAATTAGGTGAGATAATGTATGTAAAATGCAGAGAAGACCACATATTAAATAGTACATACTCATTTCATGTTAATTATTAATTCTATTTTCTTTCAATTTGATTGCATTTACATCTTAGAATGGAGGGAGAAAAGGGAGAAGGGGTTCTTATCTTTCCTTGAGTCCAACCTAGATTTCAGGTATCTGAGTATGTGTCTTTGGGAATTCAGAAACTTTAGGAATATCATAAGGCAGCTTTCTGGTGAGATAAGTGAGTATACTGGGATATGAAAGTCATGTGGGTGTGTTCCCAGAAATTAAAATGATTCACTAATAATAGGAAGAGTTCTCTGAATGAGCTCCTTTTCATACCCCACTCACTGCCCTGTCTCACTTGAATTCTCAGACCAACTACTAGTTTTGCATAAAGAAATGGTTTGGCATAACCTAGAATATTGGGGTATGATAAGATGGTTCCTCGGAGATTAAACATGGAGCAAGAATCTAACTGGGAAGAAATTGCCACTATATTCCCCAATTAAGTGAGTCAGGAAATACAGACAGTGGCAACTGCTGTAATAACATCCCAAACTTTGGAAAGTCGATCACTATCCCATGCCTGTGACATGTTACAACCTACCTCATTGCATCCAGTGAATATTAGTACAGAACACTAAAATAAGATCTAGGGTTTTTCTAGGAGGACACAAAGGATGAGAAAAGAAAGATTGGGATAATTTGTCCCATTATGCAGCCAGAATAAGGGGTAGAGAACTCCTTTAGGGTCTGCACAAGAAAGCAAGAGGAGCTAAGGGCACTCTGTACATAATAAGCACTCTCAGAGGTCTAACTCTGGACAGACCAACATGACCCTGGGTTGTGGGTCTATATAGACAACATTTGTTTTTTTGATTCAATACATAGTTTTAGATAGTGCCTTTACTAGGCACTATTCTAGTTGCAGTAAAACAGCATGAAAAAAATCTATCTACACTCATAAATCATTCCTTTTAGTTGGTGGTGGGAGAACAATAAAATATTATACAGATAGACTGTATCACAAATATGTGACATAACATCACTGAAGGGTGTCGGGCAAAAGGAGTGCTGACCCAAGTAACTATGGAAAGGAATGGAAACTGTAGGTCTAAAAACAAGAGGAACCTATGTGGAAATGTTAGCATTATACTCTCGTAATGTTTTTTTTCCTTACAGGGTACAGGTTAAAATTTCTGAAAGCACTGTGCATGTATACTGTTATTGAACAAATAAGTAACTGGAAAGCAATGGAAGGAGCTTGGTTTCTTACTGATGGAGTATGCGTTTAGAGAAAAGCAAGGGCAAGGGCTAAAATGATCCATACTGGTACAGGATTAGTCTCAGAAATATGAGTATGAACTCATATTTAGCTTAATATAGATACTGATGGATAGTTATTGAAATAGTCATAGATACAAGTATTGTCATGAATTAGCACACCTGCACATACTTCCTAGCTCTGCCCACTGAGAAGATCTTGAAGCAATAACACCCCAATGGCTACAAGCAAACTCAGTGCCCAGAGCCTATAGAATCTCCTTATATTGACCTCAAGTAAGAAAATGCCCCCAAAAACAAATAATATAGCAGTTGGGGTATGTCAAAGGGACACAGAAGCAAACTGAAAGAGCTCCCAATGGCCAAACCTGCAATAATTTGAGAAACAGAATTAGTAACATAGTATTGGACTATAGCTCAAAGTATAAAATAAGTATCAATGAGTTCATAAAATATAACTAAATGTTTGAATAAATAAATAACCAATAAAGACAAATACACAAGGCTCCCATGCAGAAGAACTCCAAATAATTTATGTAGATACACCACCCTCAATAGCTGAAGCATAACTCCCGGTCTTTAAGGGTAGACAGCGCATAGTGAGTACTCTACTCTTCCTTAGAGTAGAGTAAGGAAAGGGAGGAAAAGAGTAACTTTACAGTAGAGAAACCTGGAAAAGTCTATCTCTGGCAGGTGATGAAGGTTAACATCATCAGTGGTAAGTCATATTGATAATAAATACTTTTCATAGGACATGTTGAGAATGGCACTTTACATCTGTGGTCTTCCTTCCCAAATCCCGTAACTTCGATTATTCATGAGAAAAGCAGTAGATGAACTCAAATTGAAGGCCATTCTACAAATAGCCTGACCTGTACTCCTCAAATCTCTCAAGATCATCAGAAACAAGGAAGTCTAAGAAACTACTACAACACAGAGAAGCCTAAGAAGAAATGACAAGAAAACGCATTCAGTATGGGACCCCTACAACAGAAAATAGGCATTAGAGGAAAACTAATAAAATCCAAATAAATCATGAAATTTAGCTCATAAAAATATTTCAATATTGGTTCATTATTTGTGACAAATGTACCATAGTAATATAAGATATTAGCAATAGGGGAAATTGGGTATGCAGTATTTGGGAACCCTCTATGTTATCTTCACAACTTTTTGTTAAATCTAGTACTATTATCAAATTTAAATAAAAATATTTGCATAGGTAAATAAAATAATTCTGGATTTTGGTAGGTGGTTCAAAGAGAGTGAATGGGATGAACAATACAAATAAGGGATTGGACAAAGTGCTCTATTTAGGATTAGATTTGTCAAAGACCAGCCTGGGTGCCATTCAAATAGAAAGCCCAAGAATAAGAAGTAGGAGAATCTGAACATGTAAAGATTCTTTCAGGCAAAGAGAAGAGAAAGTATAGAAGTCCTGAGAAGGGAAAGTGTTTGGTATCATTAAGGAAAAAAGAGGAGACCAAGATGCTTTAATCAGTGAAAAAAGAAAGGGAAATAATGGTGAAGTTGGGAATCAGTTAGAGGACAGGTTGTAAAATGTTTGAAGGCCATGTTGCTCAGATTTTATTATAAGGAACATTGGAAGGCATTGAAGAATTTTAAACATAAATGGTAACAATTTTTAGGCAACTGTGGCTGTTGTGTGGATAATGAATAAAAGGAAACGACAATGGAAATTGGGAGTCCTGTTGGTTGGCTTTTGTCATAGTCCAGGCAAGAAATTATGATAGCTCGAATTAGGGTAGACTGGGAAACAGAGAGATTCGAAATAAATTTTGCAGGTGCAAATAATAAGATATAATGATGGATTTTTAAAAATTACTATGGCTTCTCATTTTCTAAGTTGTTACAAAGGAACCTTTTACATTTAAAATGTATTTCTGGGTCTGAGATTTTTTTCACTTTGATGTTTTAAGGCAGGGGCTGCTGTCCCTTCTTTCGGTAATGGAATCCCCAGATTTTTGGTAGTCTCATGGTTAGCTGTTTCTTTGGCTTCTTGTACTGCATCCCAGGGATGACAGAGAAACAAACTAGAAGGAGACAACTGTGATGCTGCTATTTCAGTTTGAACCTGCTTACACCTGTACCTTATTTCAGAAAATAATATCATCCTATTTTGGTTAAGTACTACAGTTTGAGTCTCTGATATATGTAGTCAAATCTAAATTCTAAACAATAAAATACGCAAAGATTGCCTTTCATTTTTACACTAGAGGCACAATATAAATGCTCTTGGATTCTGGGCATGAAACTATTCTTTCTTTATACATCTCTTTAGGTGCATTAAAAAGTTGAACTTTGCCCGTATCCTAGCCAGACTATCAGATCTAATGACAGACCTAGGGTATATAAGATATAAGATCTTAATTATACAAAGTCAAGTTGCCCAGCCTGATTGATGAGGAGGGCTGGGATTGGGGGGATGCAGAGAACTGTAACTGTGAAGTTTGAAGAAAGGAAAAAAAAAAAAAAAAAAAAAAAAAAAAAAAACAGCCGTGAAAGATTTAAGTCTCAATAAACAGTTTTATATGCAATTTCCTCAAACATATTTTCATTTGCTATAAAACAGCAAACAGCTTGGGAGGGAGATGCCAGAAATATGCACAGAGAAAGCATAGGAGTCTTAAATAAATACTGGCTTGAAGAAAAGAAATTGCTGCCCATATCAAAACATGCTTATCTTATGGTGCTTCAAAATGCAATAAATTTTTTCTGACAAACAGTTATTGGGTGTGAGGTTAAAGCAAATCCCTCTTTTTGTCCTAAGGAAGACATAACTTCAGACTTTTAAAGATAAATAGTTGTTTTGCTCAGAAATTCATCACTAACCACATAATTCTGGCTGGACTAGGTTACTTAGACTTTGTGATTATACTGAAGGAAATTTCATTAATGCAATTGTGTGAAAGTTAAGAAATAAGTTTGAAGAAAAAGCAGTGTTAAAACGTGTAAGTGGAAGTCTAATGTAATATTTATTATTAGAAATTTTTTAAAAATCAAGGGGAAAAACTTCCTTTGAGACAAGGAATTAAAGTGAAATATGGCATGATATATAATATATGAATAATCATGGTTTGTATTAGAGTTTCACTTTACACGCAAAATATCCAAAGCATTTTAGGTTAATGAATCAGTTCTCGCTGAAATCCGATGAAACAATAAATAATCTTGTGCTCATTCTATCATCTTAGGCTTTAGTTGCTTAATGAGTATTAAACTAGAGTAGAATAAGACTAGAATATATATGCATATATTATATTTTAAGGTAATATGTTACTAGAGCACAGAGCCCAAGTGGATGCTGATTATATTTGTAGAAATTAGAAAGAATGTGGACATTCACGAATTAAACATTCGTTGAATACTCTCTATGTAGCAGAATCTATTCAGGGCATTAGGGATATAGAAATGATTAAGATTTTTCACAACTCCTTCTCTTGATGAGCTTATGGCCTAACAAAGCATATATAGAGGCAAATAAGCAATTGTAATATGCTTACTGGAATGAAGACTATGTTGTCAAATATTTTATTTATGTCTCATATTGTTCCAGAGAGGATTTAAGGAAACAGAAAAAAATCTAAATAAATAAAATAGCATGACTTGAGAAAGGAACAAAATGCAATTATCTTTATCACAAAATTTTAGTAATAAAAAATAATCTGGCAGCTTAACTGCCCAACAAAAGGAATCAATTTAAGTAAATAAGAAAAAAACCTCTAGATATTAGAACACTGCATAGAAAATTTCAATAATATTATAGTATTAGTTTCATATCACTGCTATAACAAATAACCACAAATTTGGAAGCTTTAAACAATGCAAATTTATTACTTTGCAGTTCTGTCGGTCAAAACTCTGAGTACAGCATGGCTCAGCTGGGTCTTCTGAAGAGTGTCTCATTAGGCTGACACCAGTTTCATCAGGGCTGTTCTGCCTTCTCTGGGGATGAATTTGCTTCCAAGTTCATTCATGTTGCTGGTTGAATTCACTTCTTTATGGCTGTAGGACTGTGGTCCCCATTTCATAGCTGACTGTCAGCTGGGGGCCAGTATTTCATCCTAGAAGCTCATGCTTTCCATGTGACCCCTTTCAACAAAGGTATGCCTAGTCCTTCCCACACTTCAAATGTTTCAGACTTACCCTTCTGCTATATCCATCTGACAACCACTAGAGGGAGCTGTCTGCTTTAAAGGGCTCACATGATTAGATTGGGCCCATCTAGATAATCCAGTATAATCTCCCTATTCAAGTCTATAATCGTCATTAAATCTGCAAAATGCCCTTTCCATGTAACATGACATAATCACCTGTCCCAGGGAATAGAGCATGGAAATCTTTGGAGAGCTATGCTTTCAACCATGGTCAATTTTATAAAAGACAAAGAAAGGTTGAACATTTGTTCCAGATTAAAGTAGGTTAAAGACATATAATGATTAAATTCAACACCTTACACTAGACTGGAGTAGGTACTGGAGGGGGGAAATGTATAAAGAACATTATTTTATTAAATAAATTAGTATACAAATGATACATTAGATAAACGTGTTGAATCAAAGTTAAATTTAATAAAGTTGACAGCCATACTGTAGTTATATAAGATAATATTCTTTTATTTAGGAAATATAGGGATAAAGGGCATAATGTATGTAACTTATGAATAAAGTTCAGAAAAAATAAATATATAGAGGTATATATATAGATGATAGGTAGGTAGATAGAAAAGGATAAAGCAAAAGGGGTAAAATGTTGAGGTAAATATAGGTAAAACGTGTACATATTGTACAATTTTTATTTTTGCAACATTTAAGTTTGAAATTATTTCTAAAAATAATTTTTTAAAACGAAGTTGAAAAGGACATTCTCACAGACAAAACTTGAGAGAATTTATCTCCAGCAAACACAAATTATAATAAATGCTCAAAGACTTTGTATAGACAAAAGAAAATCCTACCATATGAATTCTTAGATGATCAGGGAGGAATTTAACCAGAAGTAGTAAATGCATAGGTAAATATAAGAGATCTTTTATTTCACTTTTATATTATATTTACTCACAAATAATTTTCTTATTGACTGTAAAAATAGATTGGTTAAAGCAAACTAACAACAATTTTTCTGGAGATTATAACTTTTGTAGAAATAAATTATAAGATAAAAAGAGAACAAAGTGTAGGGAGTTTTTAGTGGAATTATATTGCTTTAAGGGTCTTATGTTGTTTGTTAAATAGCATATTATTTGAAGGTAAGCAATGGTAACAAAGACTCATATTGTAATCTATAAAGCAAACGTTACACTCACATCTCACGGAGCCACAGCTAAATATACAGAAGATACAATAAAAACTAAAACTATGAAATTTGCCTAACAGAAAACAGAAAAGGAGAAACAGAAAAATAAATGTGTTAGATAAATACAAAAGAATCTTTAATATGAGAGGCTTATAACTATGTCAATAAATTACACTAAATAGAAATGAAATAACCCTCCATTTAAGTAGCAAAAATTATCTGATGGAGTAAAAACAGAAAATCCTCAGTCTTTTCTTGTTTATCATAACCTAAACACTTGATACTTACTGATCAATTACTTTGTTAAATGCCTCTCAATCTAACTGGGTCTCATGATTGGACTGAGTTATGCATTTTTGGTAAGAATAACACAGAAATGATACTATGCCCTTCTCAGTGCATTCCATTAAGGATTTCATAATGCTGATATGCCTCGTTCCTATTGCTGACTGGTTGGGGGACGGGACATAATTCCCATGTATTTACCTATGTGATTTACTATATTTGGAGCTCTTCATTCTGTTGTGTACATAAAAATTTCTAGCATAATTTTTCACTTCTTCCTGAAGGAATTCCTTTAACATTTCTTTTAGGGAAGAGCTGCTGGTGATGAACACCTTCAGGTTTTATATGACTGAAAAAGTCTTTATTACCTTTTTATTTTAAAGATATTTTCTCTGGACACAGAATTCAAATTTTATATATACATGAACGTAGCACTTGAAAAAGATGCCCCCTGGGTTTACTCTTGCATTGTTTTTAACAAATAAATGGACTTTTAGCATTCCTCTTTATGAAATGAGTCTTTCTTCTCTGTCTTCTTTTAAGATTTCTCTTTATCCCTTGTTTTGAGAAATTTGGTGATATGGTGCATAGTTTTCTTCATGTTTCTTGTGGGTGGATTTTGATGTATAATTTCAGCAAATTTGGAAATTTGGCATCCATTATTCCTGCAAATAATTTTCTGCCCCTATGTTCTATGAGGGACACCAATTACATATATTTTAAATCAACTGAAGTTGTAGCACTTCTCACAATTTGCTCTTTTATTTTTTGTATCATTTTTATCTATCTCTTTCATTTTGGAAAGTTGTTTTTTTTTTTTTTAATCACACTAATATAATCTTCTGCAGTGCCTAATCCAATATTAATCTGAACAAGTATATTTTCTTCACCCATTGTAATTCTTACCTTTAGTTTTTATATTTCATGTCTATTCAACATGTTCAATATTTTCAACATTTTTAGAATATTGAATTTTACATAATTTAAAAAGTTTCTGACATCTGTGTCATTTTTGGATGAATTTTGATTTTCTGCTTCTTTTTTAATTATATTTTTCCTGCTCCTTTGCATGCCTGGTGATATCTTAGTTGATGACAGACACTGGATTTTGCATTTTTCAGTGCTGAATATTTTATTATTCCTACAAATATTCTGTTTTCTGGGATGCAGTTAAGGTATTTGTAAATAATTTGATCAATTCAGGTCTTGCGTTTCAGATATGTTATGTGGGACAAGGACAGTCTTTAGTCTAGGGATAAATATCCCTTACTACTGACGAAAGACCCTTCTAAGTACTCTGCCCGATGACTTTCAAACTATGTGGTTTTTCAGTCCAGATAATAAAAGAGGCACTATTCCTGGTCTTATATGAGTGCTGGGTACTCTTCCAATTACCATCTTGGGCATTTTTCTCTCTCACACACACATAAACACACATTCTTTGATCAGTACTCTACTGAATATTTGAAGAGGATCCTTTGCATATATCCCAAATCCTGTCTCCGTACAGCTCTTTTCTTCCTCACACTTTTCTCCTCAAACTGTAGCCACTTTGAGCTCCCTGGACTCAGAACTATGGCTTTGACTCAGTGAGTTTTCTTAGCTCTGTATAGACTCTCCATCCCTTATGGCACTAAACTAGAGCAATCATAAGGCTCACTTCATTGGTTTCCTGTTTCTCAGGCATCACTGCTCTCCATTGCCTGATGTCTACTATTATAAAATCCATGTTTAAATATATTTTGTCTGAAATTTTGGTTGTTTGAAGTGGAAGTGTAGATCCTAGTTACTCCATCTTGCCCAGATGCAGAAGTCAGTGGCATTCTATTTTTCTGAAACTTCAAGATGACAAACTAATCTACATGATATAAATTAGGACAATGCTACCCATGGGTAAGGACTGACGTATATTACAATTGCAAAATTTTGTGAAAGTGAACACCTAAGATCTGTGCCTCTAATGTATACCACAATCTATATGCAATAAAATGCCTGTATTTGATCTTACCTCTGAGCTCCAAATAAAAAGAAGTATCTAACATTTTTGTCTGGAGAGACATACCTTCATTTCCATTTCTATTCCACCCTCCCAAATACCTCCTTCCTACCTAAACATAGAAGTACATGCCCAAAACAAAACAAATCCTCCTTAATTTCTCACCGAGATGTAAGCCCTTTACATAGAGCTTAATACAGAATTAATATATAGGGAGAATGAACCCTGTTCATTCATATTGATTAAACCCTATTCGTGTTGTTTCTCTATCCTTTTTGGCATAACTGCTAAAGATGCTATCTTTTCATTGCAGTGCTTTTTTTTTACATACCTTTAAAAGTTGCTGCCACAAACCTGGCATTTTTGAATACACTATTACCAACTTCCTGGTTTTTATAGGACAAATTTATTACCACATCAGTTATAATGGTTGTTGTGATTTTTTTGTCTCAGGGTTATTCGCCCCTCAATTGGGTTTCATAGCTTGGCAGTTAGAGCTCCCTAATTTATTACCATGGAAGTTATGGTTTGCACTCTTGTTATCAATCCATTATTTTTCCCCTTAAATATCTTACAACCTGTCACGATGATAAAAGGGCGTAGTAGGGCAGATAGCCCCAGTTTTCTAGGATATCACTTGCTTGCTCATGTGCATTTTAAAAGGTGATCTGAAATAAAGTCAATTATGTACATTGGCTATGGATTTTATTTCTATGGTGATAGTCTGCTAAGATCTGGAAAGTATTTATATTTTGGTGCTAATAAGACAAAATACATTCCCTCATTTAATATAATCATACTGAATCTATGACCCAAGTTTAGAGGCTTGAGCTAGTGCCTGTAGTAAGTTGGAAGGACATGGTCCTAGGGGACAATGAATGTTTGTTCTGGCTTCTCTGGCTTCTGTTGCTAATTCTCAACTGGAACAAAATATAACTTGCTATGGAAGTAAAAAAATGAGATAATGTATTTATAAAATTCTCCACTAGTGTTAATTATGAGATACATACTTCATGTACAGTTAAAGTCTTTATTATATCACTGAGGGATTAGTTGCCTCATCTTTAATATAAGGAATGCTTCGTGTTCATTAAGGTGAGGAACTGGGCTGCATGATCGTCATGCAATATGTTTGAGGACTCTCAGTGACACAGGCACTATGTCAAATGCTAATTATACAGATATGACAAAGAAGTAGTCTGAGGTACCTTCAAAAATGTGAATTTAATACAAGTGGTAGATTCTCATCCCCAATATCAATCTTGGGAGAAATGCTAGAGAGAAACAGAATAAAAAGATTAGTATCACCAGCAACAGGAGTCACAGTAGAAGCAAAATTAACCCGAGAAACTATTGGAAAGTTAGCTGCTTAAACTTGGGATTTGGTGACGTGGTGAGTGGTGGCCATAGGCTGTGACAGAGTGAGATAATTAACTGGAGAAAATTGGTTTGATTCCTGTTCTTTACTTTTCTCTCTCTTGCCCTTGGATTACCAGTATCTGCCTTTTCAAAACTTCAGACCTCAATGAGAGGTCCACAAGGATGAGATAAGGGTAGTGGAAAAGGCTTGCTGGATTAAAAAAAAAAATAGGGAAAATGCATGGGAGAGGTGTTGGCTATGCTGTGGCATGCACTCTTCCTCTCCTACCACTGTAAACATCCAGAACTGTTGGATTACATTCTGTAGAGTCAGCATCCTTACTGTGCTATCTCTATCTGTAATATTTTTTTTATATTTTTATTTTTCATTTTTGGATTTTATTTATTTGTTATTTTATTATATTTATTTGTTTACTTTTTGCCTTTGTTTTGGGGGAAGTTTTGGATCGCAAATGTGGCAGGGGAGGAGCACTAGTGCAGGGTGTCAGTGATGGGGGACATGTGGAGAGGGGTGAACTTGGTGCATGCCTCTGTGGCATATGAATATGTTTAAGTGTTCGTGGGGCAATGTCTCAGTGGGTTTAGACCCACGCAATAACCAAAAGAATATTGAATTCCCATCCTGGGAAGTCCTGCTGCATTCTCTAATAGAACAGCAAGAATTCCCTGAGTACATGGGCAGTGCCTAGCAAAGGAGGATATAGCAATAGGCCAAGCCCTTGATACTGATGGTGATAGTTATGAATCTTGTTCGTGTGAAATTGAAACTTAGCCTAGTATTATATATTGCCTAAGAGTTACCTCCTGAGAGCTTCCTTGTTGCTCAAATGTGGTCTTTCTCTAAGCCAAACTCAGCACATAAACATACTACCTTCCCCCCAGCATGGGACATAACTTCCAGGGATAAGCCTTTTTGGCACTGAGGGATTATTACCAAGTGTTGTACCACACGGATGAGGAATGGTTGTGTGGGATGTTGTTGGAGGTGTGGGCGGTGGGGAACATGGGAATCCCTGTAATTTCTGAGTAATATTTAGGTAATCTAGGTACCTTTAAAAAAAAAAATATATATATATATATATA
>JAQZBX010030816.1:0-26640 GCA_029593785.1 Cabassous unicinctus | reverse complement strand
CTTAGAGAATCCTTCCCTAACTCTTCAAGAATGAAGTAAGTTTGCATCCTTAATCTCTCATAAAACCATTTCCTTCTTCTTTGTGGCATGCATCATACTCACAATTAAGTGATAGTTTGAGTTATTGCTTGCTCCCTGCTTCCATCTGTCCCAGAGTATAAGTTCCAGAAGAAAAGGGACTGAGTCTGTCATCTCCCTCTGTATCCCAGGGCCCAACACAATGTCTGGCATACAATAGGCTCCTCAAAATATGTATTGCATCAATTAATTCACCCTCAACTATAAAATTTAGAAATAATCTTAACAAGAATTTCAAATGCTGTCAAATATGCAGTGGAATATATCCAATTATACACCACTCTGGGTAATACAATTTGTCACCACCCTTCTGGAAAAATAATTGTACATGATGTATTCTAAATCTTACTTTTATTTTATTTTATTTTATTTTATTTATTTTATTGCAATAAGAATCTCTCCTATCCTAAACTTTAGGGGAAAGTAAATTTAATGTTTATACCTTAAAAACATAACTTCATGTAAAGGCCCTCAGTAGAATATGCCATATCTTTTCCCCAGGCTTTGCATATAATTGTTTAAACATTTGTTGTTGTTTACAAGAAAAAATGGGTTTTTGAAACCTTTTCTTTGTGGTGACCAAAATTGTTTCCTTTTGCTCCTCAAATACATTTGCTGGTAAAACACAGGTCTTCCCTGAAATCTGGAAAAGTTTTATCAATGCTTTTTCACTCACCACAGCCATCTTATGTCTACGTTCAAGAGCTCAGGGTGTCCCAGGTCACTTTACACAGCTAAAAAAGGAAATTTCCTATTTGTGACCCAAACAAAACAGGGTTAAGACTCACACTAATCCTTCAGATAAATTCTAGAAATTTTAGAAAATATATTGTATTTTTTCTTCCTTTATTTCTTGAATTAATTTGAATACCCAACTAGATCTCATTAAGATATTTATTTGAAAAACCTTGTCAACTTTACTGAGACAGTTTTATTTTGCATGTCAGAGTGACTGGGGAATTGAAAAGAAATCTTGGAAGATAACTGAGGCTCATTACCCCATGGCACTGGGCTGCTCTAATAGTTATATTTTTTAATGTATATCTGATAGTATAATCAAATTCTTAAAACTGGCCATCCTAGTTTCATCTGTGCCCTTTTTGGTCTGTTTCTAAACAAAGAAGTGTTGATTTTCCTGGCTAAGCCAAGCCTTACTTTTGAACTAGTAATTCCACTTGAAAGAAAAAATCTTAAGCATATGGACAAAAGCTTACACACTGATGTTTTTTGTCTCATTATTTGTAACAATGAAAAATTATAAACAACATCAATACCCAACAAGAGTCAGGTAAATTAAGGTTTGACATTTAAGTAGAATATATAAAATAGGAAAATTAAAAAAAGAAGTAGAATATAATTCCACTGTTTTTAATTATGTATATGAAGAGTTTGTAATCACTAAGTGCAATGTTTATTTTTTAATATTTGTGAATAAGCAACCTACAAAATCATATAGTCAGCATGAACCCAACTACGTAAAAAGTATGTACAGAAAAAATGAATAAAGTTCCCATGTGCTAAAAATTCAGTTTCCCATATTATTAAGAACCACTATAACAATAGCAGTGACGATAATTTTAACAATTAGTGCTTACTGACCATACACCAGTTATTGCTATGTTGTCCATGCTCACTACTCCATGATTTTAATTAGGTTTCTATTATCCCTACTTCTAAGTTGAGGAAACTAGGTCTCAGAAAGTTTTTCAGTAAATTGCCTAAGATCATTCTAGGTATCCAACTACAAAGTCTGAACACCCTAAAATTTAAAAAATAGCCCAAATAGTTATGAAACCATTTCTCAGTGATCAGATTATAGATGATTTTTTTCCCCAGTATTTTCCTATTTGCTGTAATGACTATGCATAATTTGACAAATAAAGAAAAAGTATTATTTTTTAAAAACTGTTGGATATAATTTTATCTTTACCAAATTCTTGTTAGAACTAAGAGAAGGTTCTTATTTGGGGCAAACTTTATGCCAAAACTATCCTGGAAGCAGAAATGTGAATTATGCAAGTACAAATATTTCAGAATCTTACTGCTTTACCTTCCAGTGATTGTTATCAAAGTGTCAAGACCACCTGGTTGCTTTCGAAAATTAAACCATGACATGTATATTGGAAGTTCTTCCCTAAATGAACCCCCTCCCATTGGCCTTCTTTGCTGAAGAATAATGATGGGGTACAGTAGTGAGCACATATTTTTAACGAGTAAATCTCATGGAAGTAGAGGACAATGCAGGATCTTGAAAAAACTGGCCCAGATTCATCAATTCAGATGTTTTATTAATGTGTGTAAATTTAACATAGCTCTGGGATTACTCAGGTCAGAGCTTCATATATGGATGATTTGAGAGGCTTACTCCCAGGTCAACTTCACGACACAGGTGTGTGGCCTTCTTTTCTCATTATGGACTACCCTTACCGTTGACCTCATTCTCACATGCTGCCATAGGTTGAGTCTTTGTCCTACCTCAAAGACTAACCTTGAGCCTCAACCCCTCTCTGAGTCTCAATACATTCACCTGTGGAGAGGTTAGCACTATCTTGCTCCTGGGATTCTATTGGACTGAGATGAACATCAACCTCTATCATAATCCCTATGCCATTTCTCATACTTTCTTCCCTTCAACATGATTACATATCTAAGCCTTGAAGAATGAGCTCATATTGTAATATCCTCCAAATTGACCATAATCCACCTAAGATTCTGGTTCTTTTTTCTCCTTGGAATCTTAGAAACGGTACCAAACACTTTACTTTTATAAATGTTTTCTCTTAGAATAGTTTAGATTTACAAAAAAATTTCAGAGAGAAAACTAAAATTTCCCATTTGCCAAAAATTCAGTTTCCCATATTATTAACATCTTTCATTAGCTTGGTACATTTGTCACAACTATTGAACCAACATTGATATGTTATTATTAACTAAAGTTCATACTTTCCTCAGATGTCCTTAATTCTTAATGTCATTTTTCTGATCCATGAAGCACATCCAGTATACCATGTTACATTTAGTCATGCTTCTTTGGCTGTGAAAATTTCTCATGTATCCCACATTTTTTATGCCCTTGACAGTTTTGAGGGATACTAGTCAGGTATTTTAGAGAACATCTCTACACCATACTTTGTCAGATGCTTTTCTTATGTTTAGACTGGGGTTAAAGTTTTCGAGGTGGAAGAACACAGAGGTAAAATGCCATTCTCCTCATACCATATCAAGGTGGACATGACATCACTGTTGATATTGACCTTGATCATTTGCTTGAAATAGTGCTTGTCAGGTTTCTCCACTGTAAAATTACTCCCAGCCCTCTTTCCATACTGTACATTTTTTTAAAAATTTTTATTCGAGAAATTGTTGCTTTACCGACCAATCATGCATAAAATACAAGATTCCCTTGTACCACCCCACCACCAACACCTTGCATTGGTGTGGATCATTTGTTACAATTGATTATAGCACTTTTTAAATCATACTATTTTTTAAAAACATTAGTTACCTTTGTTATAATTGATGAAAAATTATTATTAAAATAGTACAATTAACGATCATCCCTAGTTTACATTAGGTGTATTTTTCCATATACCATGCTATTATTAACAGCTAGTATTAGTGTTGTACATTTGTTATAATCCATGGAAGAACAGTTTTTACCTGTTCTATAAACTGTAGAATACAGAGCTTATATAATTATAATAAGTTTCAGGTTCATGTAGTGTGAGTCCTCCATCTTCATTCTTCTTCATTATTTTGTTGACTATTCTAGTTCCTTTGTTATTCCATATAAATTTTGGAATAAGTTTGTCAATGTCAACAAAATAGCTTCTTGGAATTTGTATTGTGATTGCACTGAATGAATAGATCAATTTGGGAATAATTGACATTGTAAAAACGTTGAGTCTTCCAATCCATGAACAAACATGGAAAATCTCTCCATTTATTTAGTCTTTGAATTCTTTCTTCAGTGTTTTGTAGATTTCCACATACAGATCCTGTACTCATTTTGTTAGATTTATGCATAAGGAAGCTGTTTCCTGGCACTATTGTAAGTCGTATTTTTTTAATTTAAAAGTCCAACTTTTCATTGTTTATATATAGGACAGAAATTGATTTTTTAAAATAGTGACCTTGTATCTTGCAACCTTGCTATACTCACTTATTCGTTCTGGGAGATTTCTGTACATTCTTTGGAATTTTCTCATAGACAATCATGTCATCTGTGAATGAGTACAGTTTTCTTTCTTTCTTTCCAATCTGTATACCTTTTATTTCTTTTTATTATCTTATGCTACCAGCTAGAACTTACAGCACAATATTTAATAAGATTAGTGACATAAGACATTCTTGCCTTGTCCCTGATCTTGGGGGAAAGTGCCTGTGATGATTAGGGTAATGTGTCAGCTCAGCCAGGTAATGGTGCCCAGTTATTTGGTCAAGCAAGTGCTAGGCTAATTATAATAAATCCTCCTAGTGGAAAGAACTTTGAGCAGTGCACTTGGGTTGTTCATTTTGCTTGGAAGGAGAAATGGCCACAGGTGCATTTGTACACTGATTCATGGGCTGTTAAAAATGGTTTGGCTGGATGGTCAGGGACTTGGAAGAAATGTGATTGGAAAATTGGTACATTTCCCCAGACAAAGAGGTCTGGGAAAGAGGTACGTGGATAGACCTTTCTGATTGGCAAAAAAAAAACAAATACGAAAATATTTGTTTCCCACGAAATGCTCACTAGAGGGTGACTTCAGCAGAGGAAAATTTTAATAATCAAGTAGATAAGATGACTCGCTCAGTGGATAATTATCAGCCTCTTTCCCCAGCCACACCTGTCACTGCCCAATGGCCTCATGAACAAAGTGCCCATGGTGGTAGGGATGGAGGTTGTACATGGGCTCAGCAACATGGACTTCCCCTTACCAAGACTAACTTGGCTACAGCCACTGCTGAGTGCCCAATCTGCCAGCAGCAGAGAACTACACTCAGTCCCCAATATGGCACCATTCCCCAAGGTGATCAGCCTGCTGCCTGGTGGTAAGCTGATTACATTGGACCACTTCAATCATGGAAGGGGCAGCAATTTGTTCTAATTGGAATTGACACATACTCTGGATATGGGTTTGCCTTCCCTGCATGCAATGCTTCTTCCAAAACCACCATCTGTGGACTTAAAGAATGTCTTATCCACCACCATGGCATTCCACACAGCATTGCCTCTAATCAAGGAACTCACTTCACAGCAAGTGATGTGCAGGAATGAGCACATGCCCATGGAATTCACTGGTCTTACCATGTTCCCCATCATCCTGAAGCAGATAGAATGGTGGAATTGCCTTTTGAAGACTCAATTATGGTGCCAACTAGGTGGCAATACCTTGCAGGTCTGGGGCAATGTTTTCTAGGAGGCTGTATATGCTCTAAATCATCATCTACCCTATGGTGGTGTTTCTTCCATAGCCAGGATTCATGGGTCCAGGAATCAAGGAGTTTCTTCCATATCCAGGATTCATGGGTCCAGGAATCAAGGAGTGGAAATGGGAGTGGCACCACTCATTATTATCCTTAATAATCCACTGGGAAAATTTTTGCTTCCTGTCCCTGCATCCTTAAGCTCTGCTGGTCTAAAGGTGTTAGTCCCAAAAGGAGGAGTGCTTCCACCAGGGAACACAACAACGATTCCATTGAACTGGAAGTTAAGACTGCCACCTGGCCACTTCATGCCTCTGAATCAACAGGCACAGAAGGGAATTACTGTATTGGCTGGAGTGATTGATCCTGACTGTCAAGGGGAAATAGGACTGCATCTACATAATGGGGGTAAAGAAGAGTTTGCCTGGAATACAGGAGATTCCCTAGGGTGTCTCCTTGTACTACCATTACCATGATTAAAGTCAATGGAAAATTGCAACAACCCAATCCATGCAGGACTAACAATGGCCCAGAATCTTCAGGAGTAAAGGTTTGGGTCACCCCACCAGGCAAAGAATCACGGCCAGCTGAGGTGCTTACTGAGGGTAACAGGAACATGGAATGGGTGGTGGAAGAAGGTAGTGAGAAATACAAACTTCAACCACGTGACCAGTTACAGAAACCAGGACTGTAAGGGTCATGAATATTTCTTCCTTATTTTGTCATGAGCATGATTGTATAAGTACATAAAATGAATATCTTTGTTCTCTTTACTAGCATTTTCCCTTATCATATGACATAAGTTGTATTAGTTTCATGTTGTAGTATTTAAAGATGTCAAGTTTAAGAGTGAATATTAATCCTTATATTTTTTATGTAATATTTATGTAATCTAAGTACCTTAAAAAAATAAAATGTATATCAAAAAGAAAAAGAGTGAATATTACCCAAGGACTTGTACCCAGTTCTGGAGGGATTTTGTGTTTCTGGTTGTATGCAGGACAGTTGAGTATTGTTAAGTGGAAACATATATATCTGTTATTGTTTTTATGTAGAGAATAAGTTTGGTTTTAGGTGATGTGTATGGCTGCCAAGTTGACAAGGGGTAGACTATGATAGTTAGGCTAATGTGTCAACTTGTCCACGTAATGGTGCCCAGTTGTCTGGTCAAGCAAGCACTGGGCTAATTGTAACACAAGGACATCCCAAGGACTTTAATCATCAGTGAGTTGACTGCATAAATGGCTGGTTACATCTGCAATCAATTGAGGAGATTGCCATCCACAATGAATGATGTCTCATCCAATCAGTTGAAGGCCTAAAAGGAGAAATGATTTCAGCTTTCAGAGAGAGAATTCCCATCTTTTCTTCAGACTACCAGTGTCTTCTGCAGAAGTCATGACTGACCTTAATCAGAGCCCCTGGCTTGCAGCCTGCCCTGTGTAATTTGGACTTGAGCATCCTCATGGTCACGTGAGATAGTTTTATAAAATCTTCTACTATTTACAGATATCTCCTGTCAGTTCTGTTTCCCTAGAGCAACCTAACTTACACAGTGTTCAATTTCTCATCATTACAGATGATGTTACAAATGATGTATGCTTTTTGTAGATGTTCCTTATCAAACTGAGGAAATTCTCCTCAATTTCTAGTTTTCTGACAGGGTATTCTTATTATCAGTTTCATCATGACTGTGAGTTGGATTTTGTCAAATGTTTTTTCGTGTCAATTGATATGATCCTATGACTTTTATTCTTTTACCCAGTTGATATGGTAGATTACATTGATTTTTGAATGTGGAGCTATCCTTGCATACCTGGAATAAATCCCACTTGGTCATGGTGTATAATTCATTTTTATAAATTGTTTAATTTAATTTGCTACTATTTTAAAGGACTTTTGTATCTATGCTCATGAGATATTGGCCTGTAGTTTTTGTTCCTTGTACTGTCTTTATCTGGTTTGGTTGTCAGGGTAACATTGGGCCTCATAGAATATGGTAGAAATGCTCCTTCTGCTTCTTATTTATGGCAGAGATTGTGAGAATTTCTATTATTCCTTCTTTCCATATTTGGGGGAATTTATTAGTGAAACCCTCTGGCCTTGATACTATCTCTTTTGAAGGTTTTTAATTATAGATTCAATTTCTGTAATAAATAAAGGCCTATTCAGATTATCTATTTATCCTTGAGTAAGTTTGGGTAGATTGTGTCTTTCATGGAATTGGACCATTGCATCTAAGTTATTTGATGTGTGGACATAGGTTTTTCATAGTATTCCCTTATTATCCTTTTAATATCCACAGAAATAGTAGTGATGAACCCATTTTCATCTCTGATATTGGTAATGCATGTTTACTCTCTTTTTCTTTTGGTTCCTGATGATGGCTTTAAGAATTTTATTGACATTTTCTATGACGCATTGGCTTAATTGTTTTGTTTTTTCCTTCTAGTTTTCCTGGTTATAATTTCATTGATTTCTACTTTAATATATACTTTTTCTTCTGATTTCTTTAGGCTTAATTTACTATTCTTTCTCTACTTTCCTCTCATGAAAGTTTTCTAATTTTAGATCATTTTTCTTTCTAATATATGTATGTAATCTTATAAATTCCCTTCTAAGCACTGAATTTATTGCATCACAAAAATTTTGAAAAGTTGCATTATCATTTTCATTTAGTTAAAAATATTTTTAAATTCTTGGCAGTGCCTAGAGAGCCTCTGTTTTTTTTCTCCTAACCTCATTCCCCTCTGTTCCAATACCATCTGACTTCTGACTCATAGCCATTTAGTCTTTTACTGTGCTTTGATTAACCAACTGATATTTATTTCCCAACTAGACCAACAATACCAAAAGTTTTGCTTAAATCAACTATCTTCCATCTTTTCTCATCTTAGCCCTCTGGGACATGCTATTCCACTCTGGCTTCATTCCTGAGCTGTGCCAACACTGTCTTATATCCCTGCCCTCATCACCATCCCTGAAGGCATTTGGGAAATTTTGTTCCCTCCAGAGGAAACTAATGCTATGGTAACAAGACTGTCTTCTGGCCACACTTGGCCACTCCTACTGGACACAGGTGAGGCTGTGGGAGAAGTGGCTTTGAACACCAGTGAACCAAGGTAGCAAAAGCTGTGTACTCCAACATACGTGTCTAACAACAACAGGGCCTCTTATTCCCACTTGAGTGAACAAAGGTCCTATAAAATTGGAGAAATCTTCCACCTGACTTTTACATATGAAATTTTTAAAGACTTCCCCACTCCTGTCCATGAAATAATTCAGAATTCTACAAAGCATGTCTCCAAGTATTAAGTGAGGTAATCAGCACCCAACATCTCGAGTGACTTCTCCTCACTCCAACAGGGAAATCTCATAATTCAACTTTAGTAAGTATAGCCCAGCCCCAGAAAAGCCTGCCTGGAAAGTCATGTAGTTGCCCTCTACCCACCTCTTCTTTGTTGCACATCTCTAAGCATATGGCTTCTTCTGCAAAGTTTGTGGCATCTGCTCACCCACGACGTCATCTTGCTTGTGCATCTGAATTGCCATGGCTTCAGCTCTGGCCATAGCTGTCCCAGAGTTAACAGCTGTTTTCCCCATTACCATCTGGCCAATGCAGGCTCTTTGTCTCAATTTCTAATAACTGTTTGTAGTAGACACCAATTGAAGTGTCTGTCCAGCTCCCAGGATCTGAGCATGCCCCGTGATCTACAGACATAGACTAGAGCAGCCATGTTGGTTGTCAGCCATATTGGTTAGGAGAATGAGAGACCTCAGAGTCGAGAGTGCAGCCCCTGGCCCATGTTTTCTTTCTTGAGAATTTTGGGATGTAAAATGAGAGTAAGGACTGGGAGTTGCACAATGAATGATGACAGAGGAAGTGCTTTAGGCTAGAGTGTTTTTCAAATTGTGAAACCCAATCCATTTATATGTTATAAAATCAATTTAGGGGTGATGACCATCATTTTTGGGGGAAAAAAGAACTAGAATAAAATGCATTATAAAAGAAAATATTAGAGTGCATTGCACATAGTAAGGAACATAGTAATGTTCATAAAACATTTTTTTCAGTTCTGTGTGTTTATTAAAGGTCAAGTGTGAAAGGTAGTTCATACACGGGTCATGCATGGTCAACAGTCTTAGAAAGGCTCTGTTCTAGAGACCATATACACAAACTCTGGCTGCTAAGGTCCCTAGAGCTCCCTGGATCCCCACATTTCTCAAAGCCTGGTTGTGTGGGGTAAGAGGGGGCAATTAATTAAGCTTGTTTTAGTTTTATTATAAGCCAAAATAACCTCAAGTAATACACCCAAGAGAGATTCTGTTTGGCCCAACTCCAGTACAAGGTTCACACCTGATCTAAGCATTTCTGGCAGGTATAATGAAATCACATGATCTGTGGAGCTGCTCTTTCCTAGATATAAGTGTCCAAGGAGAGTGTGTGGGTAGGCAGGAAACACCAGGAGCTCCATGGATCTATTTTCTGACCATAAGAGACAATCCTTTCACGATGTGGAAGTAACCAAAAGTTATGAAAAAAGAACCAACGTCTCTTGGGATATGTAAACCTTAGGACATGCTTCACAGGGTTTTCATGGATTTTCTCCCTAAGTACCTGTCCTTAACTCCTCTTTTATATTGGGACTTCCATTTCATCCATTTCAGGGGTAAACATAAGAGGGTCTTGCCTAGTGAAGGTCTAAAATTGACAGCAATTGAGATTCCTGCTTAAGTCAAAATCCTCCCATCTCTGGAAACAGCCTGTAAATGTAGACGTAGGACTCCTGAGGTTGACCATCCAATGACCCAGCTTCCTTGGTCATAATTAAGTGGTCCACAGGTGAGCCATACGTCTGCTGACAAGACAACTTCATCAAAGACAGTTCCTGGGTTCTCTACAGTGATGCTTATAAGTGGTCACACAGCTCACAGTGTCTCTTACTCAACTGGAAAGCTAGGTAACACTGCCTCCCTCACATAATGTTCTGGAGAAGGTAGTTTTTATCACTGTCTGTTTTGATTAGACCCTGGGCTACCAGAGCCATTCATAATGACTCCCAGTTAGAACTGTTAGCGAGTGATGAGGTGTTTAATTTATATTGTGAATCAGGGAACAAACTGAATAAGCCCAGGAATATTTACAAGGTTCTCTCCAACACACGCTGGTCCCTCTTAGTCCCCTCCCCGGAGTACATGTTTCCATGGAAACAGAAGCTTGGTGTTCAGAAAAGCCAATTTTCATTCCAACTGGATGTGCAGGATGCAGCCCCCAGTGCCTGAAGAGGCAGCAGGTGAAATGCAGGCTTCTGGGAGTTGCCCCAGCAAGTAGCTGAACTGGGCATTGGGATACAGTGAAGTCCAGGACAGGAGTCTTAGATTAAAGAGGTGATGAAATGAATTCAACAATGGATGCATGTCTATCTTGGAGAAGTGAAGAGGATGTACTCCTCTGTGTTCTGCATGATGTTTCAGAAGCTGCGTGACTGGGAACTTGGATTTCTGGGTCCCACTGCACTTCCTTCCTCTCGCCTTGTGACCATGATGCCGAGGGTGCTCTTTCCGCATGTGCACAATCCAGGAGAGACCCATGTGCCTCATTCTCCATGCCTCTCATCTCCTTATCTCTGTACTGCACAGTCATAGGGCCATTTCCCTGTCTAACAAAGTGCTTTCGCCTCGGACAGCCCTGGAATCCAACGGCAGCTCTTTCCCTTACTGGCCAGGAGAGATAACTGCCCAGAAGAAATTTCAAGCTGGTTAAGACGTTAGGGAATGAGAGCAAGTGGCCCTATTTGAGTAAGGGTGGTTAGCTGTCAGCAGTTTCCTCACCCTCAGGGCTGTGTGCTGTCCCCTTTTCCCTAGCCACCTATGAAGACCCTGGTAGCCCTGCCCTTTCTAGCAAACCAGGTTGACTTAGATGTCATCATCATCATCTTTGGACTTTGGGCACTTCTCCAAACTTTACCAGTGACCACCCTTCCACCTGGAAGAGCATCCTTCACCATGGCCCCACCTATTCCCTATTCCAGTGAATCCAAATCCTACTGCACTATCAGACCCCAACCTTGTGTGGACAAAGGCCTTTTACTGGGGCCATGTAGGAGCCTGATTGGGTCTCCAGCCTGTGAGTCATAGAATGTATTCCAGCTCCTCCTGGAACAGAAGCCAGCCTCAGAAAGTTTGAGAGAGAGGCCAGGTGCAAGTCAGTTGGCTGGTGCCCCGTGCTGGTGGCAGGTGTGCCCCTGCGGTGACATGGACCTGCTCTTCCCTGGCAGCTGAGACCCCCTCCCAAGGCAAGGTTTCAGAACGGTGCTGAGTCCCCATGCCCCTCTCCACTTTCTTCTATGTCTTCTATATCTCTCCTCTCTCTCATTTCTCTTTCTCCCTTCTTCTCCATAACTCTGCCCCTTTCTTTTCCTCCCCCTCCTTCCTCCCCTCCTTCTTCTTCTTCTCTCTTTCCCTCCCAACTTCATCTTTCTCTTTCCCTTTCTAACTCCCCCCCCATGCTCCTCTTCTCCCTTTTACTCTCCCTCTCTCTGGGCTCTTGTCATGGCCCTTTCTGACTCCCTCAATCTGTTTTTTCCTCATCTCCTAAGTCAAGAAATGCTTCCCCAGAAGATTGGATGAAGCCTGCAGAGCTGCACCTGTTAGCTGCCCTCCCAATCCACCATTCAGACTCCAGAGAAGAAATCAGGTCATCCTCAGCTAGCAGTGTGTGCTCCAGGGATCCAGAGACAGCCTCATGCCAGAGGAAGCCAGAAGGCCCCTGGCCCACACCTCAGCACAACTGAGGTGGTCTTTGCATTGGCGGGAGATGCCCATCCTGGGGATGGCCCATGTGTTGACAGTGTGGCCCCCAGCCAGGACTCTGAGGACAGGGCTCAGGAGTCTGCAAGCCCCCTTGCTCCCTGCCACCTGCACACGTACAGATACTACCCCACGGTGCCCACCCACCCCTGCTCCTGCATCCACAGCCCCATGGGGAGGGTGGCTGTTTCCCTCCTTGTAACCAAGACTGGAGCAAAGTACAGTATCACTCCCCAGAGGTCCCCAGGGGAGCTGTGATCTTGGAGGTGGCCCACCCACTCAGGACCCTGGAGCATGGTTCTTGGCTTCCCTCCAAAAAGTCATTTGAACACAGGCCCTTTCTTCTGTCTGCCAAACTGAAGCTGAAGAAAACAAAAAACGACCTTCCACCAGTGCTAACCCTGAGGAGCCTCAGGAGAAAACGCTGTCCTTCTCTGGGTTTCCTTCAGCACCAGAGACAGTGCCTCCGCTGCCAGGAGCTGCTGCCAGGGGGCCGTGCCTGGGGCATCATGGCTTTAGCTTTGCTTAAATTCCTCAAAGCATCCTCTGAATCAGTAGCAGTGTCAAAGGAGAAAGGATAGGATAGAATCCTATTAAACTTTTCCTTTCACAGATATGAAATCTAGCTGGGAGGGACTGGAGCAAGGCTATTAAACAGAGCCCCCGCCCCATTCCCAGGCCAGAAATCCTTCAACTAGAGTATTCTACTTATACCCTCTGGCTACAGATTGTGTATTTTTAAAGCCCTTCAGATAACTCTGGAGGTGTGTGCATATATTTAGGTGCATGCTTTTCTTCTATTTGCGAGTACAGTATTTGAGCATGTGTCCACCGTGGGGATGTTTTCACAGGATTCTCAGGATTCAATTAGAGGAAGGCTATTGTAAGCCTTGGAGTAAGAATTTATCAAGAAATGTTTAGCTCTGCTCCCCCACCCCACACCCGCTCTGCGCCCCACTCCCCTGCCCCCAGCCCTTCCCCTCCCCTTTTATTCTACTCACACTCTTCTATAGAAGTTAGGAGAAGGTTACTTTATAATTTTTTCTTATAATTGTCATTATCTAAATTACCAGAATGGGCTGAAATAAAGGAGTATTTTACCTCCCCATTTCCCAACACTGGAGGGGACCAGCAGAACAGAAATAATTGGAGTGTAGAAAAATTATTTCTCATTCAGTAAGATAGCTGTATCCGCTCAAATCTCTTTTCTTTTTTTTAAGTTGCTGCACATGCAAACACACAAATGTTTTATAGACTTTTATGTAGAAGGGGAATAATAGAAAAGTTCTATAGAAAAGATTGACAAGCTTATCTTGTTTATTCCAACAAGGCAGGAGGTTTTCCTGTCAGATACCAGAGAGCGAGTGATTTGAATAATTTCCTTTGGATATTGTGAGCAATTTTCAGCAGCAATTATTTAAAATATTTGTGGAAAATTGTAGAATTTTTTCCCCCAAAAAATGTACATTAAAATGTCTGTTTCTCCAAAAGAAAATTTTAGAAAGCCCTATTTCTGGAAAGTGGGTCTATTAGTAGAAACACCCCTCAAAACAACTGAATGACCTATATTTAAGCTATACAGGATATTCATGTAAAAAGTGCTCAAGAATATACAAGTGAAACATGGGGCTGTGTAACACAGTGAGACCTCATGTAAAATATGAATATGGATGATATTGCATTTGCAACACTGTTTTTACAAAATATAAATATAAAGAAACTGGAGAGAAGGAAAGAGAACAGCAGCTATGCATGGAGAGATTGAGAGGTGATGAGTTTTGTTTGGTTGGTTTTTTGTTTTTTAGCATTATTATTATTATTACCGGAATAATGAAAATGCTCTAAAATGATTGAAGTGATGAATGCATGACTATATAATTATACTGAAAACCATTGATTGTACACTTTGGATGGATTTATGCTTTAATAATATGTATCAATAAAATTTATTTGTTTAAAAAAGAATGTATGAGTGAGTTTACTACACACGGATACCTTGTACTTGTTTGTTTGCCTTTGTTTGTCTGTGGGTCAGTTTAAAGGCAGGAAAACACTTGTTGTTTCTATGAAATACAGTCAGAATTTGAAACCGTGCAAGTCAATGCCAGAATTCAGCTTTTCTGATTCATCAATCTTTTTTTTTTCACATGTTTTGTTATAGAATCTGTTAGTACAAATATTGATGTGCATTTATTTTATGTTTTTAACATGTACCAGGCACTGTGCTTTAAAAGCATTGATTTGCTTACTTGTTACAGCCACCCGGGAGGCAGGTATCATTGTCCCCATTTTAGAGTTGAGGAAACTGAGGTTCAGTATTTTACTCAAGGTGGGGTTGAGCTTGTGCTGGTGTTGGCACTGCAGCCCAGGCCCATCTGGCTCCAGTGTCTGAGCTAGAAATCACACTCCTGCCCTTGGAACAGTGCCTAAGCTGCCCCAGTGACAGTGTGGAGGGGCAGATAACACTCAGTCCCATATTCTTCAGAGAGCCCAGCGGCTGTCTGGACTGATGGAAACCTCATGTGGGATGTGAACTGCGCAGCAAGGTCCTGGGGCGTGCTTGGTTGTTTCCATCATGCCTGGAAACCTCATCATCCCTGATTCTTAGCCTTCCACTTTCTGCAGACCTCCTGCAACCCCATCTCTAGGCTTCCTTGAGACAGGAGGGCACCATCTCGAGGAAGCAGATGTGGAACCTCGCCTCTCATTCACTGACTTGGACAGGGTGCCGGAGGCGCTAAGTCAGGACAGCGACAGCTGTGAACAGGGAGGGCAGCGATGGCTCAGGAACTCGAGGGTGGAGGAAGAAACGGGGAGAACGCTTTCTCAGAATACAGCTCCTAACCCCTGTATCTTGTCATGGATTGATAAATAGGGTGTTGGTGCTGGAAAGACGCCCCAAGAGACTGCTTAGCTCCATTTTCTTCAACTGACAGTTTGAAAGTGAGGCTCTGAGGTCACGTGAACTCGCCAGTGGCTGCAGAGCAGGTACGGGGACTGTGGGCAGTCACAAAGCAAGCAGGTGGCCAACCCGGGATGCTGCACCCCTGCCTGGTGTCATGGCTTCGCTGGCTTCCCATTCTGTTGGAGTGGATGGGAAGGACATGAACACACACTGGCTTAAGCAAGGAGGGGGTTTTATAGAAAGCCCTTGGTGGTTTACCAGGAAAGTTCAAAGAAGACCCAATGAGCTTCAGACAGCAGAAACCTGGGCGGCTCTGAAACTCTCCATGGTCGCGGGACACTGGAGGCAGCCTTTGCAGAGTGAGGATGATGAAGAGGGAGAGACACTCAAGCTGCTCCCCTAGAAGACTGTGGGGCTCCCCAGGCAGCCCCCGACGGAGGCTGGCTGCGTGGGAAACCCAGCCTTGACCCTTCCCTGCTGCTTCCTGCAGTGGAGGTAAAAGAGGTGTCCACTGATGTGGTTGAGGGAAGACAGGAGAAGGAAAGGAGGAGAGTAGAAAGAAGGAAAAAATGAGGGAGAGGGAAGGAGGCAAGAAGAAAAAGGAAAAGAAGGGAGAGGGAGGGAGACAACGTGACTGGCCACTCACTCAGCGGGAGCGATGGAGACAGTGAGCCAGAGGCAGGGACCATGAGGAAGAGCCCACTGAGCAAGGGGCTAGAGGGCCTTTAAGTTTCTGACTGACCAGGAGGGTGAACGGCAACGGGCCTTTGCAGAAGGATGAGCTGGTGTCTGGCACACTTCTCTCCAGCCATAACTGTGCCAGCTTCTGCAGTGCATCTGCAGCCAAGAGCTGGGAGGCACAAAGCCACAGCTCACCACACTGGCCCCAAAGGCCCTGAGCCCAGCTGGGGAAGGATTCTTTCAGGAAAAGGCCACTACCTGATCATTCATTCAATATGTATTTATTGAGCACCTATTATTGGCCCAGGAGGTGGGAAGCCTTGAACCCCAGTCTCCTTCTCCGGGGCTCCTGTTTTTTATCCCCAAGCTGTACTGCCTTCCTGGTGACATCATCAGCCAGATATATCATCACCGTCATCATAAGAGCAGGAGCTCTTTCTTGAGTGCTTTCCACGTGCCAGGTACAGTACTAAGTGAGCTGTGTGCACTGCATCTGATCTGGAAAGTAACCACGTGATGGAGGCCCTATTTAGATCCCAATTTTTCACAACCAAGGCCCAAAAGTGTTCAGTAACTTGTCCAAGATCAAACAGCTGCCTAGTGTCAGAGACGAGCCTCACACCCAGAGCTTTTCTATTCCAAAGACCCAGAGTGAGCTAAGGACAAGGAACAACGCAGCTTGCCCACAATGAGCCAGCACCGCAACACTGCTCGTTTCAGAGGCAGGGAAACTGCCAAGGATCAGTGGGTGCTCTTTGCCCAACAGACTGGTTAGGACCCACAATTCGCCATAATATGAGGTATATAACTGTCCTAATCCTCTTCTTCACTTCAGCTCTTCCTTGAATAAGTTTCCTGGTTCTAGTTTAATCAGAGTATGGGTCTCAATGAAAATTCTCAAGAATGCAAATTCTGTAGATGACTACATTTCAACTTGCAGGAGGTTGATAGAGGGGAGGGGGTCTTGCTTTACTGGGAACTAGACTTGACGATCTCCAATAAGACAAGTGTCATCAGGAGCCCAGCAGCTCCCGACAGGGGGTTCTCCTCCCTGGCTGAGCCCGGGCAGACTCTAAGGGCATCTGAGATGGGTTTTTACATAAACCAAGGCCAGCTGCTTCCTCTTTCTCAGTTTCCTAGGTCTCATAAAGCTTTCTGTTTCTACGTATAATACCCTACTGGTAGAACTGGGACTTTTTGAGTTACCCTGAAGAACACACTCACATAAAAGAATATGTGCCTGAGGCTGTCCCAGGGAAGAGAGAAGGGAAGGTGTACATCACAGACCCTACAAATAACAGCTTTGAAAGCTGCACCAGATATTTCTGTTCTCCCATGGTTCTGACTTCTCTCAACATTGTGCCACAACCCTGCCTTACCCCCCCACACCAACAATGCCTTCCCAGACCCCAGGCTCCCTTCTCTTCCTCAATCCTCTCCTCATCTTATGCATAGCAGTCTGGTTTCCAGACTTCTCACTTTTTGAGGTAACTTGAGCCTGTTCTTTGGGGAGTTGCCTCCAAGCAAAGCATATGATATCTTCTTTTGTTATTATAACCCAAGACTCATATCCATGGCATCGTCTTCCACTTCTGGGCCAGGCTGCCTTGGCGTCTGTGTCCCCTGGACTCACAGTCAGAAGAACCTCGTCTTCATCTCTTCCCTCAATCCTGGCCTAAGACCTTTTGAGACAATTAATACCTCTGATAAATGCTAAGGTTACTTGGACTGCACCATGCATTCAGCACTGACTGTGTGCTAGACAGGAAGTCATGTTCTGTGATATGCACAACCACTTCAGCTTTTAGGTATTATCAATCCTGCTTTAAAGTTGAAGGAGCTGAGGTCATGCAACCTCACTGTTTCTGGAAGTTTCAGGACAGAAGGCTCAAGCCTTTTCTAGACCTTTCCTGCCCTGGAACCCCTGCTCACCACTCTAGGTGGTCAGGAAACCACTTCTTGTTCACCTGGTGGTCAGTGGGACAGGGTCCTCAGTATAGGAAGGCAGGCTTTTCTACTTCTAAGCTCCTGGTTTCTATGCATTGAAGCAAATTTCTTGTCATTATTTTTGAGCCATTTTTTAATTATAGAATAGAGGTACTGTGTGTTCCATGAACAATCATCTTACTGACATGTTATTCTGAAGCTTGACTTCATTCACTCTGACACATGCTGGTTATGAAATACACAACCAAATAGAGTTGTAATGAAGTGAGGCTGGGGAAAGATTAAATTGGAATCTGAACTAATGCCAGCTAAGAGACCCTGCCTTCACTTTATTATTATTATTATGTTTAATAAACAATCATTCATGCTCTGAGGCAAAGGAAACAATCAGAGGCACGGCAGGGGAGCCATAAAAGAAATGCTTTAAACCTTGAATAAAAACATGTTTGTTCAAACCCAGAGCCGGTCTCTTTTTTTTTAATTCAAAATGAATGCAGCAAATTCTCAGAACACCTAGAGGTTCAGAGAGGCATGAAAGTGGAGCTCGGGTTTGCAGTGAGGTGGCAGAGCACATCTCTGTCCCTCCAACCACTCAAAGGAAGACGGTCAGGGCTTCGAGGAGGTAGTTATTTCATCAGCCCAACATGCTCACTGCTGGGAAGCTGAATTTATAAAGGATTTTCTCTGTCTCCCAAGTACTTGGGAGCACTCTAATCTCTGAGAGGAAAATGAACAAAATCCACCCAGAACTAACGAGATTCGCCACATGCAGGAGCACCTTGAAGAATAGATGTCACCCCAACTAAAGAAGGCAGAACTGGACCTAGACACCAAAGCAAGGCATATCTGAAGGCTAAGCCATTGTTGTTAGGTTATTAATATATCTGAGAGAAATTGTGTGCATAGAAAGAAATATGTCTGCATGGAATTTAGAAAAGGGGAAACAGCGAACAGTAATGAGTTGCTATTCCTCAGCACGCCCCAGTGGGTCTGGCCCATAAGCCGTCTTTGTCCCCTAGAAAGATTGCTTTCTGCTGTGGGTCAGTGAGGCAGAGGCAGACCTACCCAAAGACTACCCCGTGCTATAATGCTTCATTACAGGCACATCCAAGAGGTCACTGTATCAAGCAGAGTCCTAGAAGGACATGGCACACCCAAATTAAGATGGTTTGAAGAGGTTGTATAAAAGGATTATTTACAAAGATGTGGGCAGGATTTAGGGAAAACACAAGTGACTGAAAACATTAGGGCTGTTGACCCCTAGGCTTGAAAGGGCAAGGAAAGGTAGTGAGGATGGGGCAATTGGGAAAAGCTATGACCTTACATCTGAAGACATAGCCAGTCCCAGGCAAGCTTGTAGAGATGGAGCCAAATAAATAACTACCCTGATCATGTTCTCCTCCCTCCCTCTGATCTTTCGCTGGTGCTTCCCATTGTCTGATCCAAACTAGAAGCCAGAGTGAAAGAGGGCATGTTGACATAATCACTACAGCAAAGAAGGGGACGCAGAAGGCTGGAGAAGGAATTTAGAGGGGTAAATGGAGTTGTCCAGCCGAGGGGCATAGCAGAGATCTAGCACACTCTTTAGAGTTAACACACCTACCTTTAAATTCTTGTTCTCTCATCTAGAGGTACAGGTCAATGGGTAAGTCACTTCTCTTCTGTAAGCTTCAGTTACTCCATCCAGTGAAGTGCCAATAGGATTATCTACCTTGTGGAGTTCGTATAAGGATTAAAGGTTGTGTTAGACATTTTTTATGCTCTGTCTCACATCCTTTCAATCAACCAATTGCTCATAGGTAGCTTCATAGCCCCACAGCTCAGCTGCACTGAGTATTTATTGTGTTCTTTCTGGGACGCCTTTGGAGCCCATTCAGCCATTCGAGTGCATGAATAAACCTAGAATCAAGAGGGAGTTAGTTAATTTCCCCTAGGGTCCCCTGTGACCAATAAGGGGCAGTAACCATGGAATGAGTACTACTAGAGCTTAGGCCAACAATACTGAAGCACATTCATTCTATCCAGTTCCTAAGGGGATCTTCAGTGATATTGGTCCCCAGTTTCCCACAGGAGTAACCAGCCCAACAACACACCTGTGGATTGTTTTCCTCTCACATCTTACTTTGTCCTTCCTAGCCCCCTATGGCTGTTCCCTGGGATTACCTCCCCAAATAAACTCACTGCATGCAAGCCCTGGTCTCAAGCTCTACTTTTGGAGAAACCAGACCTAAGACTAAGAAAATGGCTGTACCTTGCACCCAAGAGACACTCAGCAAATGATGGTTCTTGGGGTTATAAGGATGATCCCTAATTGCTCTTAGGGTTCCCTGATTTGGGAAGAGCAGCTTTGCATCTTGTAAACGCGTTGGTCTTTGGTGAGTTTGATTAGTGTGAGGAAGTCTCCAGACTAATCACCTATGGGATCCCTGACAGATTCAAAAGGCTCAGGCTGAGGCCCCAGGCCCTCCTATGGCCTGGCCCAAGTTGCCAGTCTTCCACACTCGGGCATCACAGCCTGTGCTCAGACTTCTCTAATTCTAGCAGGTAACGCCTATCTCTGGTGCAAATGAGACTCACTTCCCCGAGAATCCCGCAGACAGTCTCACAGTTCAGGGAGCCTCTCAGTCTCACAGCTGCAAGGGTTGCAGGGGTTTGGTTTTCTCTGCATGGGTCCTTGGAAGAGAGAGCAAGTAATACCGATTCTGAGCCATTCTGAGAGAAATCTGTGGCTTCCCAAAAGCTTCCGTCTGTTTTCTGCCTGTCCACAGAATGGTCTGGCCTTTAAAACTGCCTGCACCTGGCATCCAACCATGGAAGAGTAAGAGCACAAGCCTGTGTACTCCTCTGAAGGCCAAGAACTGGACAATGTGCTTGGACAGATTCATTTCACTTAAACCCTATGACAACATGTGTTGAAAGGACTATCCCCATTTAACAGAGAAGAGAGTGAGGTTCAAAGGAGTTAGGTTATTTGCTCAAATAAATAAGTGGCATCTGTGAGATTTGAACACAAGCCCAAAACCAGCTCTTTCCCCTGTTGGAGATTGCATCATGCCCCCACAAAAGGTGTGCTCAGGATCCAACCCCTGATCCCAAGTATAAATAGGCTCTTTGAGGATGTTGCTAGTGAAGGCGTGCCTTGAATGAGGGAGGGCCTTGAGCCAACATGGCTGAAATCCTTATACAGGAAGGAAATTGGACACAGAAGGAGAAGCCATAGGGAGCAGTCAGGAGCCAGAAGTCAAAGGAACCCAGAAGAGAAAGGGTAGGACTTCACCACGTGCATTGCATTGTGACCGAAAAGCCAAGGACCAGGGATCACCAGCAGCCAGGCCCAGAATGCCACAGTCACCTTGCTGATGCCTCACTTTTGGACTTCAGCTAGCTTAAAAACCGTGAGCCAATAAATCCCCATCTTTTAAGCCAACCCATTGTATATTTATATTGGTTTCAGCAGCTAGGCACCTAATACACCCCTGTTCAGAGTAGGAAAAGAAACATACATTTCATTTATGTTTCGAGTAATAAAGGATGCTGTGAAAATAATAAAAAAGCAAAAATAAATAAATAACATTTTAATTTATCCTGTCTAAAGTATATTCAATCTCTTTCCTGTTTTTACTTCTCTGGAGAAAAGCAGATAGAGCAGTCCAAACAGCAGAAATAATGGGAAAGAAATGGTACCCAAGGCTTTGGCATCATCTACAACGTCGATCTGAAGTCAGCTGCTGGCTGTCCTTCGGCCTGTGGGACATTGTAGGAATCCAAAAGGCAGAGGGAAAGTACTCTCTGTATCATCTGAGTGCAGCCCTGAAGCCTGGGTCCCAGCAAGCAAAGCTTGGTGAAATGCCTTGAGGAAAGTGCTTTTGAATCCCTTTCTATTCATTAGTGGAGGCTCAGTGTGAGACTGAAAGGATTGCAATTGCTTCTTTCATTGCCAGCACACACAGGAGCCCATATTTTTCCATTCCCATTTCACCTCATAAATCACAGCAAGCACTATGATTTGGAAGTAGTATATAGCATCAGCTGAGTGTTTATGTGCCATTGCTTTGTTCATAAAACCTCCACTAATTACTAATGAGGCCAATAAATTTGAGATCAGAACGCTTTTCACAGCAACTGTTACCAAATATATATATATTTTTTCCAATATACAACTTCCAAAAAGAGTACAGTCTTTCCAGCATTGTTTACCAGTAGCTAGCAACCCCAGCTTTGTGAGACACAGTGATGGAGAAGCCATCAAGAGATGTTTTCTTGTGCCAGACCAGCTCTATTCACAATTCCTGTAGGTTTCCCTGCATGGGCTTTGAGCCACACCCACAGGATGCTAACAATTTTATCTTTAAAGAAAGGGCAGTGCTCTGGTGTGTACCACCAATGTGTCTAAGACAGGGGTTCTTAACAAGGGGTGTGTGAGCTTGAATTGAAATTCAGAATATCATTATTCTTGTGGGGACATGTTAGTGCAGGTGTGATATATTTATTAAATAATGCACAGTATAGTATGGACTTGGTAAGGGGTCCATGGTTTTCACCTGACTGGCAAAGGCATCCATGGAACAAAAAAGATTAAGAACCCCTGGTCTAAGACATAAACTTTCAGTATTTTTATTTTCTAGAAACAATGGAGCATGCAATTTCATTGACACTTCTGAAAATAGATCACTTTAAATACATCTGCATTGCCTTCTGAATGTATAATTCAGAATAATTTAACAGGCATCATTCTCAGAGGGGGAATTATCCCCCTTAAGCCTTGGCCCCTAGTAAAGGTGTTACACAACAGTGTTGAGTCTGTGGGCGTAGCTGGACCACTGAATCCTACTTTATCCCTAGCATCATTGCTTTGCCTTTGCCTTGTGTTAGGGCCACAAGAAGGAGCAGTAAAGACCTGTTGGGATATTTAATAAAGATTTTGTTGAAAGACACTGCAAGCCCACCACTCAACATCTTCCACATGGAAAGTGGAGTTGATAGCTATTTTCCCCTTTTTGTTTTTTCAAAGATTTATTTATTTATTTCCTGCCCACCTCGTTGTTTTTGCACTCACTGTCTGCTCTGTGTGTGCTTCTGTGTCTGCTTGTCTTCTCTTTAGGCAGCACCAGGAACCGATTCTGGGACCTTCCGGAGTGGAGAGAGGCTGCTCAATCTCTTGCGCCACCTCAGCTCCCTGGTCTACTGCGTCTCTCACCATCTCTCTTCTGTGTCTCTTTTTGTTGCATCATCTTGCTGCGCCAGCTCTCTGCGTAGGCCAGCACTCCTGCGTGGGCCAGCATTCTGTGCAGGCCAGCACTCCGCAGGGCCAGCTCGCCATGTGGGCCAGCTCACTTTTCACCGGAGGCCCCGGGAACTGAACCCTGGACCTCCTATATGGTAGACGGGAGCCCAATCGCTTGAGCCACATCTGTTTCTCTATGTTTCCCTTTTAAACATGGGCACTAGGAATCTTAAAACAAAATCTTTGACCCATTAGTAGTAAATGTCTAAGATTCCCTGGTCTCCATTTCTGAATTCTCTCCCCACTCAACCTCCAGCCCAGGGAATTTGTCAGTTTCCTGATTTATATTATGCTTGGTCCTGGTATTTACTTCCTTATATTAAGCCAATTTCATTTTACATATATTTGAAAGCTAACTCTTATGCTTCATGGAATTAAATAAATAAATATTGTTTAATAGGTATTTGTATTGTTTTCCCTTGTAACTACAACTGATTGAATTAGTTTCCAACTAACTTCCCTGTTCATTGCAACACTTCAAATAACTTAACATCAAGTACTTGGAATTAGACTCTGCTTTATGTTGGGGAAAAAAAAATGCCTGAGTAGGTTAAGGAACCTATTGAAGAAAATCAATAAACCTGAAGATTGTCCCATTATTAAGGTTCCATTTAAAGCTCCGATTTCAGTGCAGGGACTGAGGGAGAGGCAGGGAGCTTTAGGTGCTCTGATTCACAGCAAAAGAGTCTCTCTATTTGCTGTATTTCATATTCTGTACTACTGTCAATTTTAGAGGCTTACATAAAATTTGGGAAAAAGTGACTGATGGCTGTCATTTTGAGCCAGTTTGTGCAAGCTCAGCCTTTCTGGGTTTAGTTTTCTTAAGCATGATTGGCAGCTGAAAGTGGAGTTCTAACAACTAGCACTCTGCAGGAGTCATCAAGCACTCCAAACATTTCCTAAGACTGATGGGTTTGTGCTTGCTGCATGCAGAAGACAATTAGGCAGAAGTTGCTACAGCATGTCTTCTGAAGAGTGGCCCAGACTTCCAGTAATACCGTCCTGAAAAAACGGCATGGGAGCCCCAGGACCACATCCCTTTCCCAAGTGCACATGGCTAAGGAAGAGACAATCTAATTCACATTAGTTTTGAAGAAAAATGTACACAGAAAGGTAAGATATATGGGTCTAAGGGTTTGGAACTTGAAGGAGCAGAAGTAGTAATATAGATTTGGTGTCACCTCCGTAGGGGAAATAAGGGTGATTCAACAATTCCTCAAATGCAAGAAGGTAAAGTAAAAAGGTAGGATGTCCAAAGCAGAACAGAATCCAAAGGCTAAACAAATAAATAACAAAGGTAATGAGCAATGACCAAATGAAACAGTATACCATTATCTTGGAGAGAACGAATCAGTATCGCAAAGATCTTCCCTAAGGTGATTTATAAATTAAATGGATTAACAATAAAAATACCATCAGTTTGTTTTCTGGAGTTACATACATTAATTATAAAGTAAATTTGGAAGAATGATTAAGCAAGAATAGCCAGATAACCTTTGAAAAAGAAGAGTGGGGGCTCATGGGGATGTGGCGGCTAGCCCTTTCAGATATTAAAATTAATTATAAAACTTCTGTAATTAAAACATTATAATACTGATGCATAAATAAACAGATATACCAATGGAAAATAATAGAAAATCTAGTAATAGACCCAATTGTATATGGAAATTTAGTGTACAATAAAGGCAGAATCTCTAATAACTAGGAAAAAGATGGAATGTTTAATAATTGCCACTTGGATAACTGAATAACCACATAATCAAAATTGGATCTATTCATCATTTTGTGCTCCAAGGTATCTTCTAAATGCATCAGGTATATAAGTGCAAAAAAAAATGAGATCTTATAGGTACTAGAAAAGAAAACACATGAGTGAATTCCTCCATGACAGGGTAGTGGGGAATGCTTTCCTAATTATGGATCAAATGCAGGAGATGATTGTGGGATAATGGTGGATAGGAAGCCCCAGGAATTGGTCTCTCCAATTAATGAACTGGCAGGAGCTGTTGAACAAACTACGGAACTCTGGAATCTAGGGGAAACTTGCAGCATCAAGGGAAGAGGTGAAGGTGAATGAACTGGCAAATTCTGGTAAATTTCGGTAAATTTCAATTTTCTTGGAGAGACTACTACCCCCCTCATCCCAATCATGTTTCAAGTAGCTGTAGAAGACAGTAGTCCTTATTATTGGTGCAGCTTGCTGGGGCCAGGGTAGGCAAAAAGGACCTGACCATCCAAAGTCAAGATTGAGGTTTTGATTGCAAACAGCAGCCCCCAAGATCACTTGGGAGCCAGAGTGTGGCCAGAGTTTCAACCCCACAGCCTAAAGCAACAGGCCATGGAAAATATTTAAAGAGACAGTACCTTTTTGTTTTTTCTCTTTCTCCATTTGGTAACAAAAATAATTTGGAAAAGTCACAAATGGATGGCTCCACCCCTCAACAAACTAAAATCAGATTTCCAGAGTTAATACCAATAATACTCAGAATGTCCAGTTCTCAACAACAACAAAAAAACTTTCAAAGAAACAGAAACCATACAAACAAGTAGAAAAAGATGGCCCATTCGTAGCAAAAAAAAAAAAAAAAGAGAGAGAGAGAGAGAGGCAGAGAGATTTTGACAGGAACCATCCCTGAAGAGGCTCATGCATTGAAATTATTAAAGACATTAAAACAACTGCTTCAAAAATGTTCTATGAGATAGAAGAAACCATGGACAAAGATAAAGGAAACCATGAACAAAAACTTAAGGAAATTAGGAACAAAACATTTTTTAAAAATGAAAATATCAATAAAATTAATAGTAATTCTAAAAAGGAACCTAACAAGTTATGGAGCCTAAAAATAAAATAAATGAAAAACTCACTAGAGAGGTTCAACAGCAGATTTGAGCAGACAGAAGAAAGGATTTGTGAACTTGCAGATAAGACAGTGGGAGAAGAAAGAATAAAAGAATGAAGAATAATGAAAAGGGCCAGAGGGACCTTGTGGGACCAACATACAAATCATGAAAGTCCCAGAAGAAAAAAAGAAAGGGACAGAAAAAAAATATTTGAAGAAATAATGGCTGAAAACTACTCAAATGTGAGGAAAGGCATGAATCTGCACATCTAAGAAGCTCAAAGAATTCCCAGCAGCATAAACTCAAAGAGATCCACATTGATATACATTATAGTCAAATTGTCAAAACCCAAAGATAAAGAGAATTTTGAAAGCATCAAGAAAGAAGTTTCTGCTCATGTAAAAGGGATCCTTAAAAAGATTATCAGCCTATTTTACACCAGATACATGGTGGCCAGAAGGCAGTGGGATGATACATTTAATCCTGAAAGCAAAAAACTATCAAACAAGAATTCTATATCTGGCAAAATTATACTTCAAGGCAAAGTTAAGATATTTTCAGATTTAAAAAAATCTGTCAGAGTTTATTACCAGAACACCTTCCCTACAAGAAATGTTAGGCAGAGACCATTAGGCTGAAATAAAAGATACTCAACAGTAACTCGAAACCATAAGAAGAAATAAAG